>JAVYIG010013267.1:0-48340 GCA_035222895.1 Strongylocentrotus droebachiensis
GTAAGATTTGGGTTTTAATCCAAGGTGTTTGATCCGGGGTGCATAAGCATTTACTTTTTACTTTAAAAAGTTGAACATTACATGCACTTTGTTTGGTATTGTTGCTGTAATTCCTGAGGAGCAACCCTATAACTGGTGCTTGATCACGAGAATTGTTGCAACATCCGGAAGGAGGGGCGTAGAGAAAGAAGTGTTCCTATCTAACTACATGTAGGTGAAGGTGAAGGTCGCATCTGTAATTTCACCCTCGTGCAATAAGGTCGTTTTGTCTGGGGTACTATCAACTGGACATGTAATTACAGTTAACGGTTTATGGTCGGTTCATATTCGGGTCTCATCGGGCTGGATTCGGTCCTAGATAGTCGGTTTGACCGACACCAAACCTCTCAGCTATTTCACATCACATTTCGAATATGAGAGCAGCTGAAGATCCGCTCTTTTTCAGAGGATATTTCGGAACTATTTCAAACTTACTAAACGACCTTCCTTTAAAATCAGCTAGATTACCGGACCGTCTCACTTTCATAACACCTGTAGTGAACCTGTTCCTACTATTGCCCTTTTCCTGTCCCCTTCCAACCCCCTAGATAAATTTGCTAATCACTGTTATATAATGTACTTGCCCTCATTTATATGGTGCACTCTAGACTGAATCAGAGACTGGGTCGAATGAGTCAGCAAACTTTGACACATGAGGGGCCGAGTCACGTTGATGGCCGAGCCAAGCAGGGACTCTGGTCGAGCTTATCTCGATGATTGAATGAGTCATGAGGAGGCATCCCCCATTCTGTGGTATATGAGCGTGGCTCGACGGGAAGAAGGGGTGGATGGGGGGGTGGGGTACCTCTCCTTGCTCAGTGCGCAGCTTGGGGCAAGGGGTATTGTTGAAATTATACTAATTTATTTACATATTTCACACACTTACATTGATTTACATAAGTTGCATCCCTTCCATTAGATTAACATTGAAATGTAAAAAAAAGGTAGCAAAAACAATACAACTTTCAACTGAAAGGAATTATTATGATTGTACTTATCCTTCTTTCAGCTTATTCACTATGTAAGCGTATTTAATTTATTCACAATGCGGGTTATGAACATTGGTGGTTATTTTACCTGACTTCTAAGGAAGCAAAAATGCTTGTTTAGTAAGCAACCAGAATTAGAGTGGCTTCGGGAAGGTGGGTGCCCTTGGTTGAGAGGCGGATTTTGAGCAACATTTGTTTTGAAAGACAACTTGTTTGACATTGAAAGTCGTGCGATCAAGGTCGCTTATGTCAACTCTTGAAGATGGGATAGTAATCTGTCTTTGAATTTGTTCGCCAGCTGTTCACTTCGTCACGCCATAGTTTGAAGACGACCTTCAATCGTAAAGGTGTTGTTTTGTGTATTTCCTTCTTCCAAGAAATTGATTGACTCGTGAAACAGAATAAAAGCCAAATCGAGGGGCAGTTCAAAGTATCTATGCCTAGCCCCCCCTCCCCCCCCCCCGAAATAAGGCGCGTCACGTTTAATTGTATAAGCCAACAACTAAAAATGATAATCGGTTACCGGAGTTCAAATGGACTAAAGAAAAGAATGAACATAGATGTTTTGAAAAAAATCGTTAGTCAGGACAACACCGTTGGTCAATTTGATGATGATGATGATGATGATGATGTTGATGATGATGACGATGATGATGATGACGATGGTACAGGTACATGTAGTTGTGGTAGTGGTGGTGGGGATACCACATTGAATCTCGTCAAACGATACGATTTTGACCGTGTTGTGTTGGGTCGCCGCTAGAACTGGCTGTGGGATGCAACAAGACAAAGAACATAACAAAATAAATATCATGATAAAAGAGCACAACGACATGAACAGTAGCAGCAGCAGCAACAACAACAACCCCACCAAGGAAACTAAAAAAACAAGGTGTAAAGCACGGAATAAACAGGGACAAGCGAAAGCATAGAAAAACATTAACAACACAAAAGCAACAACAACAATGTTTATTAAAAACACCGAGGTGTAAAACGTAGAAAAAGGGGAACAAGAAACAAGAAAAAAACAAAAATAAATATTACCGAAACGCAAACATCATGCTATAAAAGACGATGGCCCATGGAAACACTTTTAAACCCAAGATGGAGATTGACTGATATACTTACAGTATATTGATCTAGTTTCATCACATGTCAATTTTTAAATTAAACGTGCAAGGAGAACGGTTCAAATATAATAGCCATGAATACCGATACATACCAAGTCAGGTTATCTTGTACTATTTACAAACCAGTACCTCCAGCACCATACGATATAGGTTTATCCTTCTGGCAGATAAAGTTTTAAGATGGTATCGAATTTCTCCACAGTGACAGTACCTGATACGGGGATGGGGGGGGGGGGGGGGGGAGGGGGAGGGGAGGGGGTGGGAGTAGCACTTATTCTTTATGGTTTCCCACTGCAAATTAACTTTCATATCCCTGCCCTAAATTTAATGAGTGTTAGAGGACTCAATTGAGAAATATTCCATTTACGATAAATGTTATTCAGTTACTTTAACAAAATGGTGTTCCACATTGCTTTAAAAATTCATGAAAATTAATCATTGTATCATATTGTCCAGTTACAATCGACTTTGAATCTTCTTGAAATGATTTCCAAAGAATGGTTTCTAACTCGACGGTGTTTCTTAACAGACAAATGTTTTATTCTTGACATGCTCTCAAATAGAGACAACAAGCATTATACTGGGGCCCCAAACCATGTTACAATGCCAGATACTCAATCCAATTGGCTTGGAATTTAAGACAGGCTGCCTGCATTGTCCAACAGATATTCCAAGAGGCCCCAAATACTTTTTAAATTGTTGCTCTTTCGTCGATTCTCTTTCAATTTCCTCCACAAGTAATACATTTTCTGCTCTGTTAAAAAAAAAAAAAAATCCTTTTATAAATCCTTCCTCCTCCTTTGTGGTTTGTTGACATCCAAGCCAGAGTGCGATGTCAACTGAATCAAGATAATAGGGGAACCAGGATGTCATTTTTATAATGAATTCGATTATCGAGGATTATCCAAGGATAAGTGTGCATCAAAATATGACGTTTTGTTTCGAAAGTGAAAGATGGTGGTGACAAAGATGTGCTCAAGCACTGTAACCACCCATCAATTTGCGATGTTACTAACGATACCATGGTGACAAGAATTGCAGTTTGCAAATTGCACAATTTCTCAATATGACACTTGTACCTCACCCCCTCCCCTTCCCCTAACAAGTATGGAAATGGAGCAGAGGCATGTCTGGGGAAGGAGGGGTACGGGCGTGGAGTGACCGCATGGCATTCATGGGGTTAAGTCCAGAGGGGTCTTTCCCACATAATCCGTCCCCTTCCACGTTTTGTTATTTGATGAGGAGCTTTTCCACATAGCTACATTGGCTACGCCTTTGGTAGTAAATGGTTAGACGGTTAGTGAAATTATTATGTATAATACTTTGATAAACAATTTCTATAATATTAGGTTAGACTTTTTAGGACAATTGGAGTGGGGGTGGGGGGGGGGGGGGCTCTAATGTCATAACAGAGACCTTGTTGCAAAGTGTGAAATGTTGATGGTATGACGATGAATTAATTAGGTGTATCGTTGAATGAAATCTCCTTGAAATCTAAATCATGAGGGCTATTGTTGTTTATTACTTCACCATGAGTGTTGAAAATGACGATGCACTTCATTAAAATGTTCGTGTCATTTGTTGGGAGTTATGTCGTGATCATGTCATATATACTGGTTGAATAAAATATGATTTGATGAAGGCCTTACCTTGAAGTTTGGAAAGAGGATCCCTTCGATACATTTAGAATGTTACCCTTTAACGATGTTGATCAATGTTATATCGTGTCATAGCGTGGGTCTAGCAATTGAGGGGGAAAGGGGTACTGGCATCGGAGATGAGGGGGGGGGGGGGGGATGAACTATTTAATAAAAAAGCCATCAATATTATGGGGAGGGTGCGGAGAGGGTACTATCTTCTTAACAACTCTCTATCACCCTTTTCTCTCTCTCTCTCTCTCTCTCTCTCTCTCTCTCTCTCTCTCTCTCTCCCATACGTACACGACATGTCCTCTTCAGATCCGTTTCATTAAGTTATACAATCCTGGACACACATGTTTGGGACGTTACCAATTATTAAAGGGGCCCCATACCCTACATTCTTGGATTCTTTCTTCCCCTTCATTATTTTTTCAGCACTCCCAAATGGGCAACGAATGCACCCATTGTAGAGAAAGGTTGCCATCAATTTGCCTCACTTTACTGCCAAGGACCTTGGTCATTTTTTTTTATAAATCCGTGATCGGTTTTTCGTGAAACGAAATAGTTGATTATTTATAATATTTTAATATCTTTGGACAGCCAGTAATCTGTGCAACGGTGCAGACCATTAATCGTGTTGATAAGTGGCGCAGCTAGACGGGTGCGGGACGCAGGGAGCATGTACCCCCTTCAATCGAATGGTAAAATTAGAGGTAGAAAGAGAAGAGAGAGAGAGATAAAGAGAGTGAGAAACAGAGAGAGACAGAGAGAGAAAGGAAGGGAGAGAGAGGGGAGGGGAAGAGGGGGAGAGATAGGGAGAGGAAGATAATGTGGGAGGGAGAGAGAGAGAGGAGAAATGAATGGACAGCAGGGAAGGGAACATAAACAAAAACATAATGGGACCCCCTTACACATCTCTCCATATTCATGATAATGGGTGGTTTGTTCATTAAATCCTGGCACTTAGTTCGACCAGTGCCCCTCCCACAAATCCCGTGCCCTACGCTACGGAACTGACTGTAGCATCAATAAATTATTTTAAAAAGATATAGCCCTGCTGTTGAAAAATGAAACATATAATCGTCGGGTGGGGGCTTTTTGATGCTCTATGTATACATGAAGACATCACGCATCACTATGCATTTGAGAATCCCAATTAGCTCTTCATCTTCATGTCATTCGTAAAGTCATAAATACCTTCACGCACACATTTATGGACCCCCCCCCCCCCAGGATGGATTTCCCCCTTTAATATGAGAAAAACATAAAGTAAGTTGTGTAAACGGTAAATGGGAAAGTTGTCCATGCCTATGCCACAATCCATTGACCAGATCGTCTCGCATACATTTAGCGATCTTGTAATATTTTCAACATGCATAACTTTCTCTCTACGTATCGGACCGAATTATTTCAAACTTTTGCCCTCTCTTCCTCTACTTTTTAATCTTTCATACAAATGAACTTATTGAAAAGGTTAGATTGGCCAGCACAGAAAGATCTGACCGTCAACTTTACGATTACTTGGCTCAGACTTTGCAACAGAACCTGGACAGAATTAGACACTCGTTTGTTGGCAAGAGCTATCAGACGAGGAAAAAAGGGCCCCAAATTTGGAACTTCCATTGATTCGCTGTCCAAGATATTGGCAAAAGGGGGGAAGTTCCGCTCCGGGCGGAAAGGAGTTAAGTTGCGCAATTCTGTGACCTTTACATCCAAGTTTTTTTTAAAACTCCTTGATAGGAATCACCTTCTAATGAAACATAAAAGAGAAGAAGAAAAAAAAGCAATAACGAAAAGTAAACAAAACAGAATAATCAAACAACAACAAATATTTTTTATAAATCGTCATTTGAAATAGAAAGAGATGAGAGATATGATATTTAAGCGTGTAATGAAAATACATTTTAATTAAAAATATTAAAGTAAACAAAACAAGTCAAAACAAACATCAATAACTACAAAAATCGTCGTCTTTTTGAAATTGATACAAAAAGAGTTGATGGTTGTGGTATTTTAGCTTATAAATTTTATAAGCTAAAATTTAAACATGACAATCATGATCATGATGATAATATTCGAACCGATGTAATGTTGCAGAATTATAGTGGTATTTTTTATCCGATCCTTTAACCCTTACTGTACTGGGCTATTTTGAGCACCCTCTGACTGGGGGGGGGGGGGGGCCTGGGAGCCCCCCCCCCCTATGATCTCGGCCGTCGATTGTCCGATGAACACGAAAATTTGCATGTTTGTAGATATTTACGTAAGGAACAAGATGGTATAATTAGTTTTTTTCCAAATATGCAAATTTTTGTCGTTAGCCTAATTAATTATGCAAAACGCGCTAATTTTATGCATTTTACAGAAAACGTGTCCAAACTCCAATTTTTGAATGTTGAAACTCATTATTCATATGAAACTTCTTTTCTAACACAAAAAAGTTATTTTAATGTAATTAATAATGATAATTTATGCAAATTTTGATGCGATTTGTAATTTTTTTTTTTTTTTGATGACATGCGCATACTAATTGTTATGTAACGCCTTACAGGTATATCCGATTTCGACGAAAATGGTATCAAAATGTGCGTAAGACTTGAGGGAAAAAAGTCATGAAACGACAATTCAAAATTCCAAGCGGTTGCGGCGCAATCTCCGAAATGTCGAGGGGGGGGGCCTCCCAGGCCCCCCCCCCCCAGTACAGTAAGGGTTAAGGAAATTTTATATTTTAAACATCTTATTATTCCTTCCAATTTGCAGTTTCATTCAATCAATCAATTTATTATACGCACTATATTATACATACTTCTTCTGTATATAGCCTGCAATTACTACCAGCATTAATTTTTCATGCAAATTTGTACAATCACATTGAAAATAACACAACCTGCGAGCATGATGCGTGATGACTCATGAATAATTAAGGGTCTTCTTACTTTCCCCGGTATATCCAGGTAGTTCGAACGGATCCCGATAGTTTGCGACCTTTCCTTTTCCTTGTATAATTTATCATCTTGCCAGAGAACTTAGTTGATAAGACATCTTAAACTCTCTCTTATAATCATTTGATACTGTGGAAAGGCCTGTTATGAAACTGACAAAATTGATCATAATTTACCGATTCCTCAAATACAGGTATTCATGTATATATGATATCTAGGGATTGTTGTTAGTCCTGGGCCCCGTCTCGTGAACAGTTGAGATTGATCGAAACTTATTTACGATTGATATCAATGGCAACTATGTACATAAGAGCTAGGAGACTGCAAGCTTGCGATTGATCGAAACTTATGTACGATTGATATCAATGGCAACTATGTACATAAGAGCTAGGAGACTGCAAACTTGCGATTGATCGAAACTTATGTACGATTGATATCAATGGCAACTATGTACATAAGAGCTAGGAGACTGCAAACTTGCGATTGATCGAAACTTATGTACGATTGATATCAATGGCAACTATGTACATAAGAGCTAGGAGACTGCAAACTTGCGATTGATCGAAACTTATGTACGATTGATATCAATGGCAACTATGTACATAAGAGCTAGGAGACTGCAAACTTGCGATTGATCGAAACTTATGTACGATTGATATCAATGGCAACTATGTACATAAGAGCTAGGAGACTGCAAACTTGCGATTGATCGAAACTTATGTACGATTGATATCAATGACAACTATGTACATAAGAGCTAGGAGAGTGCAAACTTGCGATTGATCGAAACTTATGTACGATTGATATCAATGGCAACTATGTACATAAGAGCTAGGAGACTGCAAACTTGCGATTGATCGAAACTTATGTACGATTGATATCAATGGCAACTATGTACATAAGAGCTAGGAGACTGCAAGCTTGCGATTGATCGAAACTTATTTACGATTGATATCAATGGCAACTATGTACATAAGAGCTAGGAGACTGCAAACTTGCGATTGATCGAAACTTATGTACGATTGATATCAATGGCAACTATGTACATAAGAGCTAGGAGACTGCAAACTTGCGATTGATCGAAACTTATGTACGATTGATATCAATGGCAACTATGTACATAAGAGCTAGGAGACTGCAAACTTGCGATTGATCGAAACTTATGTACGATTGATATCAATGGCAACTATGTACATAAGAGCTAGGAGACTGCAAACTTGCGATTGATCGAAACTTATGTACGATTGATATCAATGGCAACTATGTACATAAGAGCTAGGAGACTGCAAACTTGCGATTGATCGAAACTTATGTACGATTGATATCAATGACAACTATGTACATAAGAGCTAGGAGAGTGCAAACTTGCGATTGATCGAAACTTATTTACGATTGATATCAATGGCAACTATGTACATAAGAGCTAGGAGACTGCAAACCTGCGATTGATCGAAACTTATGTACGATTGATATCAATGGCAACTATGTACATAAGAGCTAGGAGACTGCAAACTTGCGATTGATCGAAACTTATTTACGATTGATATCAATGGCAACTATGTACATAAGAGCTAGGAGACTGCAAACTTGCGATTGATCGAAACTTATTTACGATTGATATCAATGGCAACTATGTACATAAGAGCTAGGAGACTGCAAACTTGCGATTGATCGAAACTTATTTACGATTGATATTAATGGCAACTATGTACATAAGAGCTAGGAGACTGCAAATTTGCGATTGATTGGAGGACCTGCGATTGATTCGGATCAATCACAACTCTTTATATAAAGACGAGCCCAGTTTGTCATGTATGTATTAACATTCAACACAACACTCATAATTGGGGTGATTGGCCTGCAGTTTCTCAAGATAATATGAATTGTTAAAATATTTATTTGCTTGCTCGCTTCGGTGGTAATTAAAATTTAAAAAATGAGTTATTCGATAATTCAATAGTTGGCGTCAGCCCCTGTATTTTGTTAGTTCTTCCGAATGCCCATTTGTTTGATATCTATTGTGCATGCGTTCATTGGGCTAATATATATTTTTCGAAAGTTGTAACGAATGCATTTTTAAAGATTCATCTGCCCCGTTAGCTCAGTCGGTAGAGCATGGGACTCTTAATCCCAGGGTCGTGGGTTCGAGCCCCACATGGGGCGTACCTTCTTTATAGCGCTTTATTGGTAAGCGCTTTATAAGCACCGTTTTTATTATTTATTAATCCATTTAATATGTTGCCTGCAGGCTATAGCCAAGTCTAAAGAAACACCTCCGAAAGCGATGGACATCATGCGACCATGTTTAAAGATGTCAATACTATTTAACGGAGAAAGGATTCCTAACAAATACAAAATTGACTATCACAAACAATCAAAACATTGATATTCTTCAAAGATTACACAAGAGACACTGGAAAGTGATTCGAAAGAAAAAGGACAACTCGAAAGTTGTCATTCTTCTGGAAAGGGAGGGAGAGTGCCCCTTTTCTTGGCTCGTAGTCTGTCGGGATGTTCCAAGTTCCTCCCCCTGCAAGCCCCCAGTAACCTTCCCGAGTAAAATGAGGGCTCACGCATATATAACCCGCTGTGTAGGGGGTGCCTGTACTCTACGGGTGAGTGGGCGTGGTGCCAAGAAACCCCTCTCTTCCACGCTGATTAGACACTCTATCTAAAGAAACCGATATATAGGCATATATATTTATATACACGTAATTATGACAATATGTCAACTATGCTTCTATACCTTTTAGTCGGTGGGTGTATAGTGAACGTGATTAAATGGATTGGATGCCTTTGCCTAAGATTCTCAAAAAATCCTGGATTTAGCTCATACTGCATTCATAATTATATACCTTTAGGTCAGTCAGGAATCCCATGAATTTTACCAGCCGATCGCCTGTCTGATTATCAAGATATTTATGATTGGAATTCGAAATTTCTTAAACCGTTTTCCCCAACGTTTTTTTTTATAACAAACACTATACAGTCTATTGGGGAAAATAAGTATGGTAAAACCGGTCTCTTACAGATTTTAACTGTTTTTATGCACTTCATGATCATTTTAAAGCGCCTTTTTTAGGGCTTCATTATTACACCACACCGCAGACACTGATATCATGTACATGTAGGCCATGCATCTCAGCTTTGTAAAACTGGAAACATTGTTAAACAATGCCTTCAATATGTCGTTGTCTGCGCGTTTCTTTGAAATGCAACATTTACATGTGATAAATATTCATGTAGATAATAATATAAAGAAATAAATAGACATCCCTGTTGAGGTATGTTGTTGTGTTTTACCATTATAGGGTTCAATGCTACACAACATGCACTAATCAGATAATCCTCTCTCTCCCCTTCTCTATTTCTCCATCCCCCCTTTTCTTCTTATCTCTCACTTCTCTCTCTCTCTCTCTTTTCCCTATCTCTGTCTTTCCCTCTTCTCTCTTTCTCTCTCCCTCTCTCTTCCACACCCCTTTTCAGCTCTATCGCTCTTTCTCTCTCCCCTCCCCCTCCCACCCATCTCTCTCTCTCTCTCTCCTCTCTTCCTTGCACTATACTCTCTCATTCATATACACAAAAACAAACACACACACTTCTTGTGTCTCTTTCTCCTTTTGTTCACTCTCGTGATTTCTTTGCTTCGTGAACTAACATTGGAAGAACAGAAATGTGTTCTTATCGATCACATCTACTGCCATAACTTTGCTGAATTTCACGAGTATGGTGACATTTTCATTAGAATTGACGCAGTTTATCTTACAATGAAGACCTTTTACGAGATAATTGACTGCTAAGCTAATTGCGCAATTATGGATTACAGAAGCATCGAGTAAGTCACCATAAGCCGTCACGCCTGATAATAATCCAAGTCAAACCAACTTTAATGCCAAAAGATGGAAATAGTGTGCTACTGTTCATTCACGTCACGTCAAAATGACACGTAATCTAGGTCGACCAACGAATGAGGAATATCTGGAAATACTACGAGAAAATGGAGACAACAGTTTGTCTTTTATTTCGTTGTTGAAGAGAGCTCCCATACCTCCAAAAAATCACCACAAATGCATTCTATTTCTAATAATTAGAAATAGATAGTTACAATACTGAACTTTTATAACGTTATTTATTTTTGTTCCCACGCTATACAAGTCATGTACTGTACACATATAGAATGAAAATCGAATACAAACCGGCATTTCATTCGATTTCATGTACACTGTCGCTCATAAAGGTGGAATATTTTTTTTTATTCCAATTTGTGGAATTATTTTAAAAATTATTTAAAAATAATAGATCTCGATAATAGTATACATTCTCAGATTTTATTGAATAATAATTTAATAATGAAATAAAAAACAGAAAATGCAATAAATTTTCAATAATTTATTGCATTTTACCCCGGTTCCCAACATAAACAAATCTTCTGTGTGCCCATGCCTTGAGCCATAATGCATGGCCGTCCAGAGAATTTTGTTATGTTGGGGACCGGGGTAAAGTGCAATAAATGATTGAAAATATATTGCATTTTTTTTTTTTTTTTAAATTCATGGAAACTGCCCCCTACCCTAGCTCCCGCTGCGTACAGTCATGGTTCAGTGACAACACAATGGCCTCGTAACTGTGATGTCCAAGGATCAAAACCGCGTCGACGTGCTATATTAGTGCCCTTTTGTGGGGCATTAATCCTCATTACTGTCATTTATGACTTGAGGGCGTAGGTCCCCTAGTTAATAAGCATAGTAGCATACACATGCTTTAGCAATCACGCAAAACACACATTGGCTAATTATTATTTAATAAAATCTGAGAATGTATACTATTATCTAGATCTATTATTTTTAAATAATTTTCAAAATAATTCCATAAATTGGGGGTAAAACTAAAATATTCCACCTTTATGAGCGACAGTGTATGAGGAAGCCTTAGTACCTGTTTCTTACACGAATTTTCTCTGAATTCTTCTTTTTACAATGGAATTGTTTGTTTTTATTTTGTCTTTCTAACTCATAACCACTGCATTTCAAGTATTTAATGGAGTAAATTAACAATAGGTTAGGGTTAGGATAAAAGTTGGGTATAGTCAACTGATTAAACAACGAACGAAACAAAGAAAGAAGAAATGAAGCAAAGAGAGGGAGAAAACGAGAAGGATGAAAGAAAGAAAGGTAGAAAGAAAATTTGAAATAAAATGAAAGAAAAAAAGATAATAGACGGATACACAATTTAGAAAAGGCAGAGAGGAAAAGAATAAAAAGAGAAATAAAAACAAGCAACTAATTAAAAAAAATATCACTGGTGCATCAATTTGATATCGGATATCAACATTGCGGCTTTTTAGGCAGGTACCCTTACTGGGAAATGGCATACCGGTATGTTTTTCCTGTAAGTTTTATTTCGATCGCGTGAGAAAATTGTTCATAACAAACCCAATGCAACGACTCTAACGTATATCCGCATATCCCACCACAAGAAAAGGTGTTGCCCATGATATAGGTTAAAATAATTTTTAACAGGTAATACAGAATTTGCATCCTATCAACTGTCAAAATAACAAAGAATATACAATTGAATGTTTTTCAATGTGGTGTTTGATTGTAATACTCTACACCAATCTATCTCTAGCCCCCCCCCCCCTCTCTCTCTCTTAAGTTCTCTCTTTCCCTCCATAGCTACTCATAACTTCTCTCCCACTCCCTTCTCCCATTCCCTCTCCCTCTCTTTCCCTCTCTCTTCCTCTCTCTCTCTCTCTCTCTCTCTCTCTCTCTCTCTCTCTCTCCCGCTCTCTCTCTTTCTCTCTCTACACTCTAAGAAAAAAGGGTGCAAAAAAGGGTGCAAAATAAGAGTTTGCACCCTTTACATAAAAATGAACCCTATTGAATGAAAAGGGGTTCAAAAAAAGGGTGCAATATAAGATTTTGCACCCTTCCCACAAAAATGAACCCTATCGACCAAAAAGGGTGCAAAATAAAAGTTTGCATATTGCATGCATATTCATGATTACTTTACACGTGTTCACATATAAATGCATTTATTATGATTTGTTAAGCAAATTATGGCAATGCACACCAATTTTATGATTTGTATTTTCCTTCGGCAATCATTAACCAATATATTATTTTGTCTGATCATGTTACAATTACATTCACGTTTTAGCAATAGATATATTGATTATATGATCACTAACCAAGAAACAACATGCATGTTTAATATGTATTTGTGTACGAGCAAATTTCACAAGTATTTATCGACTATGGGTGCAGGATTGCACCTTTTAAAGGGTGCAGGATTGAACCCCTAAAGGTGCTGTTATTTCATCGGTTTGTACCCCAATGGAGCAGGGTTGAACCATTAAGGGTACTGAAATATATCCTAAAA
This sequence comes from Strongylocentrotus droebachiensis, assembly GCA_035222895.1. NCBI lineage: Eukaryota > Metazoa > Echinodermata > Echinoidea > Camarodonta > Strongylocentrotidae > Strongylocentrotus > Strongylocentrotus droebachiensis. The sequence continues at coordinate 13,122 of JAVYIG010013267.1, forward strand.
GGTGCAATCTGACACCCTCTTAAGGGTGCAGGATTGAACCCATAAAGGTGCTGCTAGTGTTGCATCGGTTTGCATCCCTAAAGGTGCAGGATTGAACCATAAAGGGTACTAACATGTCCCCTAAAAGGTTCAATCTGGCACCCTTTTAAAGGGTGCAGGATTGCACCTTTAAAAAGGGTGCAGGATTTAACCCCTAAAGATGCTGCCAGTGTTGCATCGCTTTGCACCCCTAAAGGTGCATACTTGCACCATCTTTTCTAAGTGTGTATACATCTCCCTCTCTTTCCGTCTCTCTTCCCCTTCGCTTCCCCTCTCTCTCTCTCTCTCTCTCTCTGTCTCTCTCCCTCTCACACTTCATTTTCATTTTCTCTCCTTAATTCTCCCTTTCTCCATTCTTGGTTATCAATAACACGTATGGAAAGGAGAGAGAGAGAGAGAGGGGGGGGGGGTGCTCGATTCTTCGTTGAGCTTCCGTTTATCATTACTGAAGTTATGTTATACTAATGCTGTTACTCAATACGATTAACAAAGACACATAATTAGTACGAACATATCTCTACTGAACTGGAAACTGAATCGTTTTAAGCTTTTAAGCTTTTCATATCCGGTGTCCATATTAATTGGGCAAACTTCCAAAAAAATTGAACTATAATTGTAAGGGCAGTAATCAAATCAATTTCTGGATCACGTTGTTATACGAACTTTGACTTCATTCGAAATATTTGAGTTTTCATTTTTACTCTCCTTTTTCAACATTAGCTTCTCATTTGCTGTTTACCCTTTGTCATGGATAAACATATATAAGCAGGAAGAAAGGAGAGAGAAAGTTAGAGATAGGGGGAGAGGAAGAAGGAAAGATGGAGAGAGAGAGAAAGAGAGAGAGAGAGAGAGAAGAGAGATAGGGAGAGTGAGATGTGAAGGAGAGAGAAATATGAGAAGCGATGGAGGGAGGGAGAGAGAGAACGTAAAAGAGAGAGAGACAGACAGACAGACAAACAGACTGACAGACAAATGATAGAGTGATAAGGAGAAACATAGACAGAGTTCGGAGAGAGAGAGAGAGAGAGAGAGAGAGAGAGAGAGAGAGAGAGGAGAATCTGAATGAGAAAATTTGGACCCACAAGAGTTTATGTTCAAATCGATGCAATAACTTGCAGTGTCATCCGTTGTGTTCAGCCACGCATCACAAGCGGGCGCTAGACTACACATGTACACAGAGCCAACCCGGGTGGCGTTATTTTTTTAATGCCGCACAGATTGGGGTAAGGTGCGTGTTGAGCATGTGGGAAAGTTTAGGGTTAGGGTTAGGGTTAGGGTTAGGGTTAGGGTTAAATCAAGACCTGTGCCGCACTGTAACGTGCTAACCTTTATCATAATTCCGACATATGTCTTGTTGTAGTAGTTTTGTCCACCCCCCACCCCCACCTAGAAAAGAATCATAAAACAATCACACGTGGTCATGTAAAGTTTATAAATAGTGATACAACAACATTTTCAATTACATTTACAGTTAATAAAATTGCGAAGACTTTCGAGAAATCATTTCAAGGGATTAAACAAAAATAATACCCTGTTGTATTTCCGACCGAAAATATCTTCGGATTACGTAATACTTGTTTTGATGGACAAGGCCACTGGAATTGCCTCAGGTTTAACTGATTTATCGAAAGTCTTTGCGATCGTGTTAGTTAGGCTAATCATGGACCTAGGTCCATGGGATAATATACCAATATTACAAATAACGATACTGCCTTTGGATCCAATGAATATTCACTCAGAGTTCGCATTCAAAGTAGCAGCGAAAAGAATGCTGTTCTCCCAACTTACTGTTTAGTCATGAATGATTATGTCTGCTTTATTAACAATGATATGTGCAATCATCTGTAACTCCTTCTCACTTCAACCCCCTCCCCCTCTCTCTCTCTTTCTCTCTCTCTCTCTCTCTCTCTCTTCTCTCTCTCTCTCTCTCTCTCTCTCTCTCTCTCTCTCTCTCTATTCAGTCTCTACCTATCATTCTTCTCTTCTCTTTGCTGTACATTTTCATCACCAGAAACCCTCTAGTTTATGTATTGTGCTTGTACATGTCAGGGCTAACCAAGGCATGAAGCTTCAGTTTAAAATAAGTTCATATTCTTTCATGTATGTTTGAAATCTTATCTGGACATCTACCCCCTGGACATCTGCCCCCGGATAACCACCCCCAGTCACCTACCCCATATGGCAACTAACCCCTAGAACAACTACCCCTCAGACAACTACCCCTAGGACAACTACCCATAGGGGGTGGTTGTCCGGGGGTAGTTGTCCTAGGGGGTAGTTGTCTGGGGGGTAGTCGGCCTAGAAGGTAGTTGTCCTAGGGGTTAGTTGACTGGGGGCGGTTATCCGGGGGGTAGGTGTCGTAGAACCGTATTAAATGTATACTGATTTTCTTATGTATTCAGAGCTGACAAATGCATGAAAATGAAAACAAATTTAGTTATGACTTTCATACTGTTTACAAGGGAAAGAATAACCAAAGGTAAAATGATACTCAAATAAAATAAATCTGGGGAATGAGTACGATTAAAGTCAGTTTATCAGGGTAGCATGTGTGAAAGAAATGACTACATTTTAGTATCAAACATTGATCACTATTGCAGACACATTCGTTAAATCGTTTGTAAACAGCGTATATTTCCGGCAACAGAAGAACGCTAAGATTAGATTGACAAAAAGTACAGTCACCTCACTCAGATGTAAACACAAAGTTCACAAACGTGAACAGAATCTGTAGTGACAGTATAAGAAGTGAAAGTCTGAATAATTATCGCGATGGCAGCAGAACATTTCAATTACCATAATATACTGTATATTCCTAATTGACAATTAACATGATTACAATATTGTGAAAACGGTTCATTAATAAACTTGAAGATCCCAGCATATGAAGGGTGAATTTTAGGGCAATTAATATCTTGCTTAAGAACGATGAATGAAAACGTGAGAGAAGACGGTGAAGAAGAGACAAATATTCTACCCCCATAATTGCAAGGCTCCCAGGACAGTGCATTGAGAGAAATAGTCAACCAAGGTAAATAAGACCATTAATATTATACATGTATAGATAAAGACGAGAAGGAAGAAGACGATGGAGAAGAGGAAGAAGGAGAAGAAGAGGAACAAGAAGGAAAAAAGAAGAAGAAGAAGAAGAAGAAGAAGAAGAAGAAGAAGAAGAAGAAGAAGAAGAAGAAGAAGAAGAAGAAGGAGGAGAAGGAGAAGAAGAAGAAGAAGAAGAAGAAGAAAGAGAAGAAGAAGAAAGAGAAGGAGAAGGAGAAGGAGGAGAAGAAGAAGAAGAAGAAGAAGAAGAAGAAAGAGGAGAAGAAGAAGAAGAAGAAGAAGAAGAAGAAGAAGAAGAAGAAGAAGGAGAAGAAGAGGAACAAGAAGAACAAAAAGAACAAGAAGAAGAAGAAGGATAAAGAAATGAAGGAGAAGAAAAAGAAGAACAAGAACAAGAACATGAAGGAGAAGAGGAGGAAGAAGAAGAAAAAGAAGGAGGGGAAGGAGAAGAAGAAGAAGAAAGCGAAGAAGGAAAGGAAGAAGAAGAGAAGAAGAAGAAGTAGAAGAAGGAGAAGAAGTAGTAGAATAAGAAGAAGGAGAAGATGAACAAGAAGGAGAAGAAGATGTTAGTCATTATTATGGTTGTTATTTTTCTGTATTTACATGGTCTGTTTTTAAACAATGTATTCCATTGATGTCGGAGTGAATTTCAGTAAAAAAAATCCTTTAATAAATTATACATGTATACATCCAAGAATGAAACAATTAAAAAATCCCGTTGTCACTTGTTCACTTATACCTACTATATAAATACAGTGTACATAACCCTGGAAGTTTGGGCCAAAAAGTACAGCGAACTTTGAAAACTCCGAAGTTCAATAGGGAAACTTCTTGATCACAATGTCAATCATTACTAAACCGTTCACGACACAATGTGTATCAGATGTCAATGATATACAAACATCTTTCACTTCCTTGTAATCATTATATCATTTAATGACATATAATAAGTAATACAAATCAACACTTTCTACATTACGTCCTTTCTTATATCTTTATCATTATTATAACAAGAAAAGGACAAGGACAAGGATCAGGTCACTATAATTATATTTCCCTTTCCTTACATGGTTGTTCACACGATCTGTGAAATTATTTGTTTAAACGTCTTTATTCTGTTCCTGTCTCTGTTTGTGTGTTTGTGTCTTTCTTTTGTTTATTCGTTGTTTCCGGCTGCCGCAGAAGGGGTGAGGGTTACTGGAACAAGCAAAATGCTTTTGCACTTTTCGTAGGTGTCATAATAATGTACATGTACTATAATAGAAGATCGTTATTAAACACAATGTAGAGTGTTCATCGGTTCAAAGATATTAAAACAATAAATTTGGTGGCTCTTGAAGCTGATACTAGATAAAACAAAAAACAGAATTTAACTACTGATGGAGCTATCCTACTAAAATAAGACTAATAGATAAATAAATAAATGAATACATACTTTATATGAACGAAGCACTGGACCTGTATATAATTACGCTTGATGCCTTAATTTTTAACTTAAAGCCCCACTGCCCTACTTGTAGCTACTTGCTCCTGCTATATAGAAAACTTCCCCAATCGGGGCGTGTTGGTCCCCCATGATCCTCTTTTTCTTATGTTAGTTGAGAGCTGAGTTAATGAGATAGCCACCTGTCAGTGACCTCGCTGTGTGGTCTAATACCTTCTGGCACAGTAGTATTGACGCTCTTTAACACAATTTGAATGATACTTTGAGTCACGTTTGTATAGCGAGTTATATTTCATTTCTCTACGCTCTACATGCAAGCATTGCTACCCTGGTCATGGATTCAATTGCTATTACACACATGATAGTGCTCACACTCCGTTCCCTGGAGTATTACGGCCAGCACGGCCAGGCACCAACCCATGCAACCATCCTACATGGTACCTATTTAAACACCTGTGGGGAGAGAAGCAATGTAGATAAAATGCCTTACTTAGGGACATAGTGTATTAAAGTGGCATGCCTGGGATCGAACCCATCCATCTCCAGTCAAGGGTTTAAACCACTCGAATACGACACCTCTACGAATAACTATGACATCATTTCTTACTGATAGAAACAAGGATCCTTGCAAGTTGTTGGTATGAATGCAATAGTTTATGGAAAGGAGATTACTGGTAATGGTTCTAAACCTGACTACGTTTAAATTACACGTTTGGAACAGTTCTGCAGGCAAAGTATAAATTTTGTATTTGAAATTTGGTTCTCGCGCTTTTATTCTCATTATTTAGGTAATATAATTACTTGTATCAACCTCGATAAGATCCGGTTCAAACTAACCGACCTCATCACACATGCCGGATATCCGTACATTTTCTGCGTTGGAGTTCTAATTCAAATGGCCAGTACATGGACAGCCACATGCTTTGGAGAAAGAAAAAACATTCAAAAACAGGATTGCTACCTCACATGTGATTATCTTTTACTCGCACGGTGATAACAATGATGTTCAGGGATTGCTGAATGTTAAACCGGAAACAGAAATAAGGGTGTGGCGTGGGATAATTGTTACGCAGTAGCTGGGAATCGATTAAGATAAAATATCAACGAGAGCGAGATGAGATGTAACTTCTTTTTTGTTTAAAGAAGGAAAAACAGCTAATAAAATGAGACCTACAACGATAAAATTACACAATTTAGGAACTAGTTTGTTGAACTTTAAAGAATTTTGGTAAAACCAGAGCGGGTATGGCGCTCAATAGGCCTACATGACATGCAAGAAAAATCAGTGGCTGAATCTTTTTACTTTTTGGGGGGTTTCTTCAAAGCTTGCGCAGGGTCATGGTAGGATACGAGGATGGATAGTCTCTCCTTCTCTCTATATCTCTCTCTTTCTCTCCCTACTCTCTCTCCCTCTCTCTCTCTATCTCTCTCTCTCTCTATCTCTCTCTATCTCTCCTTCAAATAATTCAAGAAGGAATTAGAGGATGGAGGGGAAGAGAGAAAGATAGAGGAGGAGGAGGATGGATGAGGGATGGATCCGTTTGGTGTAAGAAAAGAATGGGTGTATATGGCCTTCGGGTCCGCCTCTTCCAAACCAGCGCTCAGCATGCTCATAGAAAGATACTCAGAGAGAAGGGAAAACGGGACAGCTAGAGACAGATATAAAGAAGGAGAGTATTTTGCCCAGAAGATAGGCGATAAGATGCAAAAGATCATCATCTCCAAGATCAATAAGAAAAGGGAAATCCAGCATTGATAACATATAAGATATTTCCTAACATACCGTTACGTAATATTAAGGAGCTTCAATTTTCATGATTTATAGCCAATGTTTCGAATATGCATGCAATATATCTTACTGGAACACAATTATGGTAATCGGAGTAAAGATTTCTTTTTTGTTCTTGGTTCACTTTAATTCATTTAAACGTCCTCTCGCCACATCCGAGACCCAATTTCATGTCAATACCACACCCAAATGTCCTTCTGTTTATCTGTATAGGTACATAATCATGATAACTGCAAAACGAGCACGGATCAAAATTGGACGAGTATTTTTTAACCCTTACTGTGCCAAGATGATTTGCTAATTGTTTCGGAATTTTACCAAAACTTGATGAATGTGGGCGTTTGTTTCTTCTCAAACGCTAGTTATTTCTACCCTGCCTGCTTTATTCCTTACATTATAAATTAGTTGGATATAAAGATGATTTTTCTGTCAGTCCGTTAGTTTTCTATTCCTCTCATGTTTACTATTGTTTCATGCTAAGGTTAAAGAAGACGCTGCATAAATTCTCAATTTTATCAAGAAATTTAAGTGGTATAATAAAATAATTCTTAGTTACTAATAGAGATTCTGATTCACGCTCTAAACATTGATTGTTTACTACATAGGCATGTATACATATTTCTTGGTGGAACAAGTTTATATCTGGGCCCCGTCTTATAAAGAGTTGATATCAATCGCAACTTATTTACGATTGATATCAATCGCAACTATGTACATAAGAGATAGGAGAATGCAAACTTGCGATTGATTGGAGGACTTGCGATTTATGTGGATCAATCGCAACTCTTTGTATTAAGACAGAGCCCAGGTCTGCGCGTCACATTGTACGTGATACCGGCAGAGCATGAGTTAAGTTTCCACCTCTGCGATAAAAGTACAGCCATTCTTGTTTTGTACCAGAAATGAACTTTACAACTACGTCCTCTCTAAACAAAAGTACAGCTGACTCTAAACGTCGATTTGATTGGTGAGACTGCAATGAAAATACGACCACGACAATACGGAAATAGAACCATGTGGTATGATAATTTCCAACTTCATTTGTGAATGAAATTCCATTGCATTTTAGACATTTTCACATGAGCTACGTGGGAAAATTTTAGTTGCGACACATCCAGGGTAGTGTTTTTTTAATAATAATAATAATGATAATCATTTATATTGAGCTCATTACGAAATACTGTCTAAAGCGCTTTACTGATGTTATTACCCCGGTCGTCGGATTAATTCACGCACAATGTGCACCATCTCCACTCCTAGTGAGTATTCCTGCCATATGGTCACCGTTAGGGCGTATGGCAATTACTAACCCAAAGGCTTTCTTCATCCTACCAGTTTCTCCGCTGGGTATGGAGTGGCAAGTATAGAATAATGCCATGCCAAAGGACATTAGTGCCGTGTGGAATATTCATATGGGATATTCATTCACCTCGGTGCCTGAAACTATAATATTTCAGCATTTCGCGAGGGAGCGAAGGGAGGAAAATATTATTTCCTCATCCAAATATCCAAAGTGATACATGTATACAGTGCGTCCCAGAAAAAACGAAACCGAGAAGTATCGATGTTTTATCATAACTTAATCAAAACCATAATTAATGAATGATACATATTTGGAAAGCTTAGAGTCTCCTCTTTCAGTTGATGCTACTCAGATGATAAGGCCCTGTTTAGAGTCTTCATGCATGGCTGATTGTCAACGAAACGGAGTTAAGTCTTTTGTCAAATCTGCTTTTTGCTACGGCAGGCACCCAGTGAAAACGAATTCGTTTGTTAAAATTATGAAAATGTAAGGGCTACTTTAAACAAACAGAACTTTGTCATTCCTCGCTCATTTTTCCTGATTGAGGTGTCATATGAAAGGGCAGAAACTCAACTTTCTAGAAATGTGAATTTTTCTTCGAAATTCAGATACCGCCCGCCAAATGTCTTTTTGGTTTCCTTCCTTCAAATTGCTTTTAATCACTCATGCGTGAAATGTGCATCATCTGAGTAGCATCACATGAAAGAGGAGACTCTAAGCTTTCCAAATATGTATCATTCATTAAAAATAGTTGTGATTAAGTTATGATAGAACATCGATACTTCTCGGTTTCGTTTTTTCTGGGACGCACTGTATATCTAGGCATCTTGAGTTTTCTGATAACTATTTTTCTTCATGAATATTACGCAATTCCAAAATAAATAATAAAAAAAACCAGCGGCCCACGAGACAGACTAAAGAGGAAATGCATACTGAAAGAAAAAAACAAACAGAGTTGGTCTCGTGTTCGAACACGAAGTTCGACGTTTGTTTGTTTGTTTATCTGTTTATTATTTATGTGTTTGTTTTATTGTTCCACATTTCACATACCTAGATTGTCTCATTGACATGTTACACGAATATATAAATTGTTTCAGTATACTTACTTTACTGTTGTACCCCTACTGTTATACCATATCAAGAAATATTTTTTAACACAAAATACCTACTTCAGATTAGAGCATATAAGAATAAAAGAAAATGGAGGGTATGTAAGAAGAAGGAGAGAAGAGAAGAAGAAGAAAAAGAAGAAGAAGACGAAGAAGAAGAAGAAGAAGAAGAAGAAGAAGAAGAAAAAGGAGAAGAAGAAGAAGAAGAAGAAGAAGAAGAAGAAGAAGATGAAGAAGAAGAAGAAGAAAGAATACTTAGATGTATATTTATCATGATCATGTATATTATATCAAATGTATACTAAAACAGGGCCTTATGTATGAATGTCAATTACATGTTGTTTCTATGTTCATAATTATGTTGAAGCAAGATTGTTCATGTGCATATAAACAATTATCCTATATGGACACAATAAAGAAACGAAATGAAATGAAAATAATACATAATATTTAACGAGACAAATGTATTATAAAACAATGATAGACATATAAGATAGATATTAAAATAAAGATGTGAAATATGGGAACCGTATTAAGAAGCAAAGTTTATATATAACATGTTCCTGAATAAAATGCTAAAAATATGGTAACTTAATTCGATAGCAATAAAGAAAGACGTACACTTATTTAAAGGCATTGAAACATTATCATTATGAATAACATTTAAACCAAAAATATTACGTGAAGAAGACATGCTTTTAGCCAAGTTCACCCGAGCGAAACAATCTCGGTCTGCAACTTGTAAGACTAATAATATGAAGACAGAGACATAGAGAGAGAGAGAGAGAGAGAGAGAGAGAGAGAGAGAGACTGAGAAAGACAGAGAGACAGAGAGAGAGACAGAGAGACAGAGAGAGAAAGAGAGAGACAGAGACAGAGAGACAGGGAGACAGAAAGAGAGAGAGAGAGAGAGAGAGAGAGGGGGGGGGGGGGGTGAAAGGTAAAGTTTGTTACACAAACTAACTAAAAAAAGAATCCTTTAGCTTACGGTTGAAGGAATATAGTAAGGGAAATTCGGTAATGTGTATCTCCAAATTATTCTAAAATGAGGGACCTGACTATAGGTTTTTGTTTTAAGAGCGAAAACTGTACGCCTGAGAGAGGAAGCAATGCGACCGAGCGGGACATTTTTTTTTTAGGGGCATGCACTGTCCATCATCGTGGGAAAATATTCCTCACAGTTGAGTTTTATACCAAATGAAACTAGAATGATTTCTAAATGTTCGAGCTAGGCAATTTAAGCCTTGGGTAATCATATTTATATTGTACATAAGACTTCACGATCAAAATGAGAATGGCATTCGAGATCCCATGACCCGACATAATCGATTATACGCTTTACTAATCACTATGAATACAGCATTTCGTGGCAGCTTTTCTTTTTCCCCCTTTTTTTTTCCCGGAGAACGCAAATAATCTATTAATGCAGTTCAACAGACCAGATTGAAGAGCGCCATCTAGGAACATTGCTATACTTACTAGGACAAACAGTTATCTCCCCCCAAAAGACCGTTTTATTAATGCTATATAACTGGCTCATCTGATCTTACAGTTTATATTGTAGCTTGGTGTTGGCTTCAGGTGCAAAGACAAAAATGAAGCCTATTTATTTATCTCAAAAGAAAGCGATTCGAATAGGTTCTGGCTCCCATTATTAAGCCCATCCAAACTAATTATTTTATGAATGTTAAACATTGACTTTTTTAAAAATACAAACACACAATAGAGTTTGATCTTTATATTTCGATCCACGAATAACCTGCTTTCTGATTCATGAATCTTAAATAATTGATCCTGCATAGATCATCAAGACATCATGATCCAGATTTATAGAATGCATTCCCAGACTCAACTAAATCATGTAAAACCCTCAATTCCGTTAAATTCAATACGAAAAAAGCATTTCTGTCAGAGTATTAGATTAGTGTTAGATCTTTTTACAGTGCTGAATCAATATTCAATTATTTCCGGATTTCTATAAACATCCATCAGTATATTTGTTAACTCCTGTTTGGTTATATTACTTTCTGTTATTTTCCACCAAAATAATTGATTATCATTTATTTCATCATCATCATTATCATCAGCATCATCACCATCATTTATATCCTCCCCCCCCCCATTACCATGTTTCCCCCCATCCCACCCCCCCCCCCCAAGCCTGGTTTCTTTTCTCACGGGATCTCTTTCTCACAACCTCTTGTGGAATTTCCAAGGGATTTCCCACCAAAAGATCTAATACAATATTTCTTTGGGCCTTACAAACGCACACCCAGTTTTCTCAACTTCAATTTTGCATACAGATTATTCAATGGTGCATATAAATCTCAATCCAGTGCTCACTACAACTTGCACATACTGTATTGACAGCTATGAATCTACCAAGTAGGCAAAAGAACAATATTTTCGTACTTCCTCGTCAGAGACTTGTCGCAGTAGTCACAGTCTTGTCTTGGTTAAGGTGCATTTTAGGAGAACCTTGTAATGAGAAGAGTCAGTTCTAACACTACGAGGTTATTTGGGGATGACATGTGAGCAGATAATAGATTATAATTTGTTTCCAGTCACCGTATTCTTGACTTCTTAAGGACATGGGGTCATTTTATTTGCTTCTCATTCTTGTGATCCTAGAATGGACCACAAACACTGAAGCCCAAACAACGACCCGTGAGTATGATTTAAAATGTTATTCTTCTTAATTCCAACAATTGGAGTTATTCTTCTTGACATTATTGTATATTGTTATCAATAATTCCATTTTTTAATATATATATATATATATATATATATATATATATATATGTATGTAAATATGTATGTATAGGCCTATATATAAACATACATGCATATTAATGAAATATATACACTATATTGTTAACAACTAAATTATTCAAACTTAGCTAATACCAAGTTTTTTCAATTTTTTATGTTTGTTAAAAATTTGTCCCCATTAAAGTTATGTTTCTTGATCATATTGAAGCTTACATCTAATGTATTCAACAAAGACCCTAATTCAGCCTGTCCACTTTTTTTCTTGAGTTACGAACAACTAAAAAAACATGTAATTTATAAGAGTATTCAAACGTATATTTATTTTCTTCCAAACAATACCATTTATAAGTAGGAACATAAATATAATTAAAGAACTTGTATTACAAGGAAGAAGGCGCGAAACCCGAAAAGCATAGCTTGTAGTGGGTACGCCCGAATACATAAATACAATTATACATTATAAATGGGAGAAAGGAAGAAAGGGATAGGCAAAGAGGAGAGGAGGATAGAGAGCTTGGAGAAAGAGAAAAGAAGAGGAAAAGAAGAGGACTGCAACATAGTATCAATGGAGTGTATGGCATGCATAATCAACATAATGGCAAGACATAGGTGAAGAGTTTAGTGTTGAAATATTAGCCGGACTGCATTTATATACATATATATATATACATAATATGTAAGTAAATATATATTATATATTTACTTCGTTACAAGTACATGCATTTATACAACATAGGCCTATACATACATACATGTATGTTTACATAATTATACACATGCATACAACACATATATATATATATATATACTTATACATCTATATACATCCCTTATACAATATAAATACACACTCGTCAACCTAACTGGGTATAGGGATAATATTTATGCATTGTAATTTAAAATGATACATTTTTTAAGCTTCCAAGAGAAGCTTAACAGAGATACAGATTTCCTCATAGGTTCAGGTAAATCGTTCCAAAGCTTCACCGGTCCTAAATACAAATGTTACGTTTGCATGATATTACCAGATATAAACAAGTTTAAAAAACAAACGTGCTACTTAACTCAAATAATATACAGTAAAAATTGAATATAATAGGTGAATACAAACATGTCAACTAATAACAAATCTAAACTGGCAAAGAATAACAATGTTAAGTCTGGTAAAAGCAAACATAGATGGAGAAAATGATATTTAATATAAATATATAAATATTTTGTATGTGTTAACTCCACAATCAATATAACTTAAATTATAGCATTTCGGTTTGATTAAATCATGTGAACGTGTTCTACAATTTTAAAGAGCATTTAAATTTTTTGGATTGCATACGTCAGTGGTGAGACAATTTGCTAACTAAAAATAGATGCTCCCTCCACAAATTTATTTTTGGTTAAAGAAAGTGATAGTGGGATGGAAAAATTGAATTAAATTGTATATATATAATTTTTTTACTAATATTTTACAAACCTTTTATAAAGGTTTAAAATATAATTTTTTTTTTTTTTTTTTTTTGCCTAAATACAATTTGGCAATGTAATGGGTTTTTTAATCGTATTAAAAAATGTTTTAATATCTAGAAAACCCGTATTTCATGTATTTCCTTTAAAAAAAAATCTATTCTCAATAAATTTAACTATGTTAACTATATTCTCACTATATTTTATACAAACATATTATATTTATATCATATTTCCGCATCTTTTATCATATTTATGTCGTGGTTAAAATTCTTTGATATTTCTTTACAATATGTGTTTTAAAACCAACTTATAACAAATTTTATATTTACATATACATGCATATGAACTCATATAATTTATCTCTACTCGGTATGTCATCAGTAATTCTACTATTTTGTTATTCTTTATTATGATATATGTTTTGTTATGTTTACTTTATATTTTTATTGTATATGCACGGCCACATTGTAAAACAGCTTAACAGCTGAACTGGGCCTTTACCGTGCATAAATAAATGAATCAAATCAAATCAAATCAAATGTAGAGAAATGGGTAGAAATGCTGCTTTCACAGAAACAAAAAAGTACCCAACTTTGGTAGCTTCTAATATAAAAGTTATATTATAATGATACCATATTCATAATTGTGTTTCAACGGACGACTGGGTAGCAGGCTTTTCAAAGAGTTTGTCAAAATCCTAATTTACCAAGTTTGTGCCGAAGCAATGAATGACGGGAAAATGCCATCATGTGTGTGTTATATCTCATTCCAAAAGCAATCGCTCACCCATTTACCTAGACTATTTGGCCATTGAAAATAAAAGGTCTTAAAGCTAAAAGATTAGTTTTAGAAACGCCCCCCTCTCAAAAAATGAAATGGAAGCTCTTTTTACCAATCATGTGAAAGAATATGTTTTGACTAATACATGATGATACAAATTTTACCGAAAAACGGCGATCCAATTGATATATTTGGTAAATTATTATATCTATTTGGACCTGATAGATATCGCGCACGTGTCGCGTAGTCCCATATACATCTTTCTGTGTACAGTGCTTGTAACTTTACCAAGACTGGGCCGAATTTCTTATCATTTGATGATTCAAGAACCTTGCAGTACGCACCAATACGTATTATGCTAGATGATCAACCTTTTCTGATTGATTCCACAACGATTCTTTCACAATGCAATCGCATGACCAGAACTGGTCTTTATCTTTAATATCAACTCAAACTCAAGAAAATGCTTATTACAAACGAAATTCATAATATCGCCCTCTTCGTTATGATAACAAAATTGAATTCACTCGGTTCCCTTATTTCAGATACAAAATATGTTTATTTGGGATGTTATGATATTTTGTTGTGAGTCTAATGTCAATGTCGTTTACTCCATTTCGGTTTCGTTAAGCCTCGGTCACAAATGCCATTACAAACTGCTACGAACGCCGTACGAACGATTTTCAGACAATGGAAATTCGGGAAGGCAATAGAAAAACAGGGAGATTCGTACGAAATTATCGTTCGTACGAACCTTTGTGACCGTAGCATAACCATTGAGTTTTCATTCGCTATTCAAGATTAACACGTAATGTTCCTTGTGCGTGTGAAATGGCGCAGTTGACAGGAGAGCAGAGATAGTTTCGATATCATGAGACAAGAAGATAGTAGGCTGTTCAAATTAATTAAAGTTTATCCTATGGATTTAAACCTTGTTCTGTGAAAGCCTATAGATACATTGCATCATTAAAACAAATTAAGCCCTGAAATAAAATGCATAATTAAACTGTTAACAGGATTTAAGACCAAATGGCCTGATCTATTAGCCCAAACTTGAAACAAGGCGATTTTGACGACACCTTTTAAAGACACTGGTGCTTGACCATCCGTGGCAGAAATATAGGGTATCATTGGACCGACAACAACTTACTTTCTCCATCTTGAAATAGATTTGAAAGACAAATTGGTTATGAATCTTAAATTAGAAGTTACCAAAGTTGGGTAAACTTTTTATTATACGAATTGTATATTTAAAGTAATACTGTAATGGAAATACTAGTAATGGAAGACAGTATTATAACATCACAAAAATGCAGACTGATCTATATTTTAAAAAAAATGACTCAATGTATACGTCATGTTTATTTAAAAGGAAGAAAAGAAGAAGTAATAGAACAACTTATATGGAAATACCCAGGCCCTCTCCCAGAAGAGGAGAATGTTTTCTCCTCAAGTGACGGGAGAAAGGGCGACATATACAAATACCAAGTTTTAATTGAATTTAATTTATTAAACCATATACATGTAAAAGCAAAACATTCAATAGAAAATAGAATACTTACAACATACAAAATACAAAGCAAACATAAGGGCAAGACCACAAAGAGGAAAGTTACTTATAAATAGGGCCCCCACAAAAAAGAAAACAGTATGCAATTGTTAATTATTCCTGACTAGGGACTTTTAGATTCTGCACGACGAGAACGTTGACTGCTCTTTTAAGGCAATGTGACGTCCTTTTAAGGCACTGACAGTGACGTCACATTGCCTTAAAAGGGCAGTCCACGTTCTTGTCGTGCATAATCTAAAGTCCCTAATATAATACCAAGGAGTACATGTGAGTCTACTATTACATTAGTACTAGTACTACTTGGTGTAAAGATGAAGGTTCAATATAATCTAGTATGATGTAAGTGAAGGCCACAAAAGTAAGGCAGTGGGAGTGGAGTGGAGAGAGAGAGAGAGAGAGAGAGAGAGAGAAAGGGGTGAAGTAGAGAGGAAAAGAGAGGTAGATAGGGGGTGGGTGGTCATCAACATATAACAATATTTTAAGATGATACAACCATTGGCAAATGTGACAAGGTAAATTAGAAGCAAGTTTGCCACAGTTCATACGCAATATAACCGACAGAAAATGTGATATTGGATGTATAAGATCAGTTGTCACGGACTACAATACGTAAAAGCAATTAACAATATAAGTGGTTAAATGATAAATCAATCTAAAATGTCATTATGAAAGAGATGAGGGCAAATATGGTTATAATAAAGAATATTCAAATAAGGATTTGCGACAAAGCTGTTTAAAACAGGATGAAGTTTTTTCTGTTTGTATAGAAGTGGGTCATTGGTTTCATTTCGTCACACCAGCAACATTTTATGAATTATATGAAGAAGTAAGTCTTATTTTGGGTTGATGAAAATGTCATTGTTGACGAGTGACATATGAATGGATATTAGAATTTTAAATAAACTTATAACTATATTTCACATGACAAATGTTATGTCATACAGGGTACATACAAATTAGAGTATTGAATGTACTCAAATCGTATAAAGGTAACATTTGCATTTAAAAGGCATCGTTTAACAATGTTAAATCTGAGATACACGGCCCTACGTGTTATCAGTGTCTGTGGTATGGTGTAATATTGAAGCCCTATAAACAAATTGCGCTTCAAAATGATCAAGAAGTGCCTCGAAAAGTAAAAATCTTTGAGTGACCGGTTTTTACCATACTCGTTTTCCCCAATAGACTGTAGTGTTTATATGAAAACCGTTAGGCAAACGCAACATTTAGCTTAGATTTTCGATCATAAATATCTTGATAATCAGACACGCGATCGGCTTGTAAAAGTAATGGGGTTCCTAACTGACCTTAAGGTTTATAATTATCATTGCAGCATGAGCTAAATCCAGGATTTTGTTTCAGAATCTGAGACAAATTTACCGGATCCCTTTAGGGAGTGGTATACTTGGATTTTTGCATTTTATGACTTTGATATATTTCTAAGAAACTTTTTTTTAAATATAATATTTTTTCAGATGTGATTTAAGTATTTCCCAAAATATAGTTGCAGTTCTCTAGATGTGGTAAAACAAAGCCATTGTACAGAATATATAAAATAGTACTATACCGTGTGAATAAAAAAAGTTTACACCTAGAAAATTACTAATTATATTAAAAATCATTTATGAACAGTGAAATAGTATACATCTTATGAAAGAATGTTTTCTTCCCAATCATTTGGCGCAGGTTAATTTTTGCACTCTCTTAAAGTATAGGGCGCTTTAGCAACGCGACGAAAGGCAAAGAGGACTGGAGAATTCACTCAACCGAGATCGTCCTGTACTATGCTCCCGTCTTCATTTGTAACCTGTATATAGAGCGCTTCCGCAAACATGACGGAAGGAAAAGACGAGAATAACCGAGCAAAATAATCAATCTGCGCATGTACGAACCAGAATTTTCTCAGTCTTGTTGATTTTCACGACCGCTCTCAGCGTTCGTTCTCTAAACTCGACAGAAGAGTTGTATCGCCGTATAATATACCATTTCCGTAATGTAACCAAATGTATTGCCTAAGCTTTTGTGAAGTGCCTCAATATTTTTTTTTTCATTCACCTGATAACAATAATAGTATTTCAATAGACATAATCCGAAATGCATACATTATTTGATCTCGGTTGAGTGAATTCTCCCGTCCTCTTTGCCTTCCGTCGCGTTGCTAAAGCGCCCTAGTGTCTCTTGGACATCCTAGCGTGAACACGTACCACACAAAGATGATACCAAATGATTCGGGATAAAACACTCTTTCATAAGATGTTATGATAACAATTCACTGTTCATAAATGATTTTTAATATAATTAGGATACCAACATAATTTTATTTAGCAAGTGTCCTAACAAAATCCTAATGTATGCACAGTCCAATCCAAAGACCTTTAACACCAAGAAATCTTACCTGTTTTTAAATTGGTTATAACGAGATTATCAATATCAACAGTTGATAAATTATTGGGTACTTTCCTGTTCTTTGACCTAAATCTGACGTAAATTGTTTTAGCAACATTCAAATATAATTTATTTACTTTATACCATAAAGCAACTTTAAAAAATTCCCTGTTTACTAATGAAGCAAGCATTTGTATATTACTATTACTGATAAGAGCACAGTTCATCGTTGATATATATTTATATAAGACATAAAAGCGTGCCCAGTACAGATCATTGGGAACACCACAATAACTCTGCTGTTGAGAAGATTTGATACAACATTCAATACAGAAAGAAACAAATATATCAAATACAAGAACATAAAATAAAAACAGAATAAACCAGAATCGACTTAAAAGTACGCTGGTGTTGGACAAGTTTTTTTTGGGAACAGGGACAATTATCGGCTTAATTCGATTCCGTCATCACAAAATACAACTTACAAGCACATAACCCATCGATGATAGCAGTATTAAAGGCATTGATTTTATACAAAATCTTTCAGAGTCTGCTACGGCAACCTTGATAACGACATTCCAAAGGTTTTCGGCATCGGAGACGACGAGCACGCCGCCTTACACGACGAGCAGACCGCCTTATACGACGAGCACGGCGCCTTCCACGACGAGCACAACACCTTATACGACGAGCACACCACCTTATACGACGAGCACGGCGCCTTCCACGACGAGCACGCCGCCTTCCACGACGAGCAGACCGCCTTATACGACGGGCACGGTGCCTTCCACGACGAGCACACCACCTTATACGACGAGCACATCACCTTATACGACGAGCACGGCGCCTTCCACGACGAGCACGCCGCCTTCCACGACGAGCAGACCGCCTTATACGACGATCACGCCGCCTTCCACGACGAGCAGACCGTCTTATACGACGAGCACTCCGCCTTCCACGACGAGCAGACCGCCTTATACGACGATCGAGACGCCTTCCACGACGAGCACGCCGTCTTACACGGCAACCCAGTCGTCCTTGGCTCCTCCTACTACCATTACTACGTCACCAAGAACACGTGTAGAATCAACAATAGCACCTGAAGCCCTTCCTTCACAAAATACAGGTACAGGAATCTGGTCCTTCTTATACTGAACATTTACAGATTAGTTTTTTAAACAAAATAAATATTGCTGAATTTTATTAATATCATTATAATTATCGCTATTGTTATTATTACCATTAACGTTATCATTATTATTTTTATCATTATTATTACCACCATCATGAGTATTACTAATACCATAAGTATCATTATTGTTATTATTATTATCATCATTAGTAATCATAAGTATTATTATTATTACCATTATTGTAACGTACATGAATAGTTATTTTCTCTTTTCTTTTCTCTCTGCAGGGTCGGTGATTGGCCTCGGGATAGTGGTATTCCTTTTTGCTCTCTTCGGAATAATCGTTACATTCTTATACATACGAATCAGGTAAATATATCTTGCCATTTCATAGATTGGTGAATGCAATAATAATAGTATACCATATAGCTACTTTAATAAAGTACTTATCACAATCATGTCTATATTCTCTGTCATGGGGAGAGCTAGGAAAGAAAAAGAAAAAAGAATATAGTGAAATATGCTCAGCATATTTACGTAAGAGATCAGTTAATATTGGAGATTGTTTCTATGAAGAAAACGAAAATCGTTTTTAAGTTGTTTTTGTCAACAGTATCATTACAAAAAATATATATTCGGGCATCTTGTTCCATAGCTCTGCTCATGCAACCTGAAAAGAGCGTAACCCGTAGAATTTTGATCTGACGTTCTGTTCGATACGTCTGTGGTAAGCAGTTGGGTCAAATACATAGAAGCCAATTCTTACAGACACTCAAAGGTGAAAAACAAAATTTGAACTCGATTATAGCAGAAACAGTGGTTTGTTTCACAAAGACTGAGATCGACTTCAAGTTGGACTTAAAGGGATAGTTGAGTTCTGTTTTCAGACCGGAAATGCATTCAAAGTGCATGGTTATTGCTCTTATTCATACCTATGACATTTATAGTGCCCTTTTAGAACCTAAAATTGCTATGAAGGTCGTTTTAGACCCCAAAATGTTTGAAATTGAGCCAATACGATCATATCAATTCGGCTCCACTTAAAAAAAAACACGGTGACCGTTAATTAATTATTTAATTAAAAATAACAATAAATGAGCCGGCTAATTGTGGGTAATATAAGCAACAAAGAAAATGCCAACAAAAAAGCCAATATCGGCATTGGCTGAAATACGACGTAAAAGGCGTTATTTCGCGTTTTCAACGGTTTTTTCAAAATATCTAATATTTGTGGTGGTACACAAGTATTAAAAATCGTTATATTTCAGCCGTCTCTGAACCGATTTTGATCAAACAAAGATGATTATGTCATTTAAATATTATGTTCTTTCAAGTTTGACACTCAGTTTTTCATTATCTCACAATTTTTTTTTGTGTAGCGCCCTCTGCAACAGAACTCAACTATCCCTTTAAATATGATAGGCCGTTCATGCCAGTGTTTTCTCTCACCATTTAATATTGGCATTGGTCTTTAAAGGGAAATACAAATCATGGTCACAAATCTACAGAATTGACATTTTGTGATAGTTAATTATTGCATGGAAAAATATTATCTAAAGATCATAATGGTGAGTGCAACCAGTGGCATTAATGGCCTGCCAAAGAGTCTATTTTAGTCTTTGTGAAACACTCCTCAGGTAACCAATGCAGTCGCTCTAAAGTAGCTGTGCGGAGGTTTAAAAAAACAAACTTTATTTTCATTATTGCAATAATGAAACTTTGATTGGACAATTTTATCAAAGTTCATTGCTTGGATACATTCGAGGTAATGATTATTAACAATTACAAAAAGCATGAATACAGCCCCGGCACAGAAGAGCTCTCCGAACACTGCTGACATGTTTGACATCATAGGTTGAGTATTTCCTAATGTCCATACGCATCAGGAAAAAGTAAATTGGTGTTCACAGTTTTACGCTTCCGACAAACTTAAAATACAAAAAACACTGTTTTCGGTACTACATTGTGTTCGCAATGCATATTCATGTAAATAATCTCCTGTTAACAATTACATATATTTTTCGTGTGCAGGAAGGAATTTGCTGAGTACAGGAAGAATCCCCCGGCTCCCAAGAGCATTCCTCTTAAG
Source organism: Strongylocentrotus droebachiensis (assembly GCA_035222895.1). NCBI lineage: Eukaryota > Metazoa > Echinodermata > Echinoidea > Camarodonta > Strongylocentrotidae > Strongylocentrotus > Strongylocentrotus droebachiensis. The sequence continues at coordinate 34,056 of JAVYIG010013267.1, forward strand.
AACATTCCTCTTCAAGATGCCAACTTACCCGAGCAGAATAGATATCACACCGTTGAAACCAAGAGCTCACCCAAACCGGAGCACAGCTTGACGTATGAGAATCATAAGATTGTCGACCAACAGCAACACTTCAATACCAAGGGCCCAAAGCGGGTCATAGATGATGGTGATGAATACGCATATGCGATGGAACTCTATCCGTAGCAGGATTGCCTCCTTTTTTTTCATAACAAACCCGATCACAACTATTTTCGAAAGATCAATACATCAGTTTACGGTTACATCAGTGCGCATGCGCATACATGGGCGCCATTTTAATTGACAAGTAAACAAATCCAATGACCTAGAGGTCAGTGGTATGTATGCGTAAATTGAGATTGCGCCCATGCAAATGATGATGTGCGCGCACAACGCAGCGCGCAGGCAGTGATGTCATCATAATTTGCATGGGCGCAATCTTAATTTACGCATAAATCACTGACCTCTAGAGGTCATTTGGTTTGTTTACTCGTCAATTAAAATGGCGCCCCTATAAACCGTAAACTGGTGTATTCAAGGGAAATTCCAATACACTATTGTATCCCCAATAACAGTCATATTCCGATTACGTCATTGTTTGTTCGTAAGACGTTATTGTTTGTTCGTATAAGGATATGGAAATTGCATAACGTTGATTTGTTTGAAAGGTATAGACCTGTTCTGGTCATGCGATTGCATTGTGAAAGAAACGTTGTGGAATCGATCAGAAAAGGTTGATCATATCTAGCATATAAGTATTCGTGTGTACTGCAAGGTTCAGGATTCATCAAAATGATAATAAATTTGGCCCAGTCTTGGTTAAGTTACAAGCACTGTACACATAAAGGTGTATATGGGACTACTCTATATCTATCCAGTCCGGATAGATATAATAATTTACCAAATCTATCAATTAGTAGGCGGTTTCCCGGCAAAATTTGTATCATCACGTATTAGTCAAAACATATTCTTTCACATGATTGGTAATAAGAGCTTCCATTTAATTTTTTGAGAGGGGGCGTTTCCAAAGCTGGTCTTTACCTTTAAAGTAGTAGTTGCTATCATGTTGAGAGCTTATCATAGTTGTAATAATGATACTGGAAAGTGGTGAGCACCGTATTTTTTAAATCTATCATTTATTATTTTTTTGTAGTTTACTTTATCATGAATTATGAATTTCGTTTATGCAAATGTCGAACCGAGTCACACCAAAGATCAAATTACAAGACCATTACAATACCAAACACGATACTGCATTATCTTGACAGACCACAAATCGGTCGATTTTGGATTCGGTTTGGGGTCGACTTGACGTTGTAACTGTGATACTACGTTTTGGCATTTTGCGGCTGAGACCGATCAGTCTCTTCTAAATAGTATTGAAAACTGTTAAAGCGAACAAGGTATGTCTTTGTAGTTATAGGAGGCTGAACTCAAAACATTATAATACTTCTTTTATGCCTTAAGATTATACTTCTTTTAGAACTCCATTCACCAGTCAGACACGTCTTCGGAAAACCGAGTCCAGTCAAATACTCGGAAAAACGAGTCCAGGCAAATACTCAGAAAGCAGCGAATGACGCACAGTGAATATAGTGCCCTCATCGTTCAATGCGTGGGAGTGTGTACAAAAGGCATGAGGAAAACCTACATTGATATATATTTCCCACAAAATAAAACTGTGGATATAGTTATTTCATATGATTGGCAACTTAATGGTATCTTAACATGGCAAATCATTTTTTGATTTGGTAGTCAATCGACCAACAACATTATTTTTCAAACAAATATTAATCGTCAGTAATTTTACTTTGCAAGATTTTCCCCGTGCCTTTTGTACTAACTGCCTCTTTGTTTGCTCTTTTTCAAGTATTTGCCGGCACTCGGTTTATCGAACTTGTGTCTGACTGTTCATTTGCAGATTTATCTGTTAATTGTGGAAATAACATTGTCATATCTGGTGAGGGTTTATACCTCAGTCACACCGATAAGACCATACCGCCAGACCGACATCAGACCGAACAAGAGTTAACATTACGATAAATGGCAAAGAATTGATCGGTTTGGGGCGGTTTGGATTCGTTTTGGAGGTGTGACTGAGGTATGAAGGCGGTTTCCCAAGGCCGAAAAAGAATCAATACAAACTTCGATTGTTAAACACGTTAAATGCAAGTTTCAATTGAATTTATTGATAGACATCTAAACACACAAGATAGTTATCCTTTGTTTATATTTACAATGACGTTGTATGGGTGTAGCCTTGAGGGAGGGGAGGGGAGGGGAGGGGGTGACAATATTTTGTTACTGTTAAACTAAATTAAATTGAATTAAATTGATTTAATTCAAACCATTGAAACCATGGAAACCATTGAAACAAAAGGTATATAAATATACAATGCCAATGTCAATGTAACATAAATATAAACATGACATGAATTAAAATACATGTTCTACAGCAATATACATGATAAAAAAACAACAGTTTTAAGTAAATGTTGTGTCAAGAGTAAAACTATAAATGACTATTTACAATGAGTTTGTGATCTTTCGTTAAAAAAGTGCCGTAATTTAAAGAAGATACCGACCATTTTCCGCATATACAGTCATTAACAGATTTCATTAATGAATTTCATGTTAAATGTCTGTCAATGGTATTGCTAACAAAATGTCGCTTCCTCCACTTCTCTTAATTCTGCCCCAGATATTTTCAATCTCCCTCTAAGCACGGCCTTTCTTCTACGACTACTAAAGAACATGAAATAGTTTTTGTTGACGCATTGATAGTAAGTTTTTTTGTATCGATTTTAATTTTCAATTACTTCACACTCATCTATATCCAGTAAATGAAAGATCCAACAATAAGGTGAAGGGCGCAGGAGGAAGAACAACAATCTTTTACCCCCACCTCAATTCCCCCTCTATATATTTCCTATTCTTGATTTCTCTCACTTTTTTGTATCCAATCAGAAGGGAACGTTCCCATAGCGACGGCGCTGGTCATTTCATATTTAGACATAAATCCTATCCCCCTAATTTCCCTTTCATCACCCTTTTTTACATTTCCTTTCCTCTCTTTTCTAAAATTGTCCCCCCCCCCTTTTTTTCACTTTTGTTTTACCACTTAGAGTTGCACGTGTTCCCCGTCCCCACAGCTTCGCTGTCGGTCATTACATATTTGACATACATCATTATTAGATTCAAATGGAGTACTGAAAAGTTGTTTGTTTAATCATATTGTTCAACCAGAAGCACGATATGAAATTGCATACAACAGAAATGTTTATATTTTCTTCCGATTTTACATTAGAAATGGCAAATTGCATAGCCTATTTACACAAATGAAATGTACATCGTCTCCAGCGTAAAGACAAAGCTAAGCAATTATTTACTGCTATCTTTTTACTTGTATTCACAAACACAGTATCTCAAATTTTGAATAGCTTCTAAGAGATTTAAAAGGGAAAAGTATATTTAAGAAATGGTAGATATAATTGAAAAATGATAGACGACACTTCGTTTCTTTTCACCACTTTCAGGTTAACACTCTGGAATATGCGATCCCTTAAAAATACTACTAAACCGTCTTAACCATACGAGATTAATCCTCTATTTACTCAAGTCAAGCACACATATACTACAATTTAACACTTTTTCAATGATATATACAAAATTTGATAAACGTATACCCCCTTTATATCCTGCTTATAAGCAGGCCAAATTCGTATGGAAACATAGTATAACTTTTTGAGTTACACGGTACAAATCGGATTTGTCACTAGTGATGATAGAAATACAAACAATAATAAAGATAATGATGATGTTAATACAAAATTTGATAAACGTATACCCCCTTTATATCCTGCTTATAAGCAGGCCAAATTCGTATGGAAACATATTATAACTTTTTGAGTTACACGGTACAAATCGGATTTGTCACTAGTGATGATAGAAATACAAACAATAATAAAGATAATGATGATGTTAATTATAATAATAATGATAAGAAGAAGAAGAAGAATAGAAGAAATGATAATAACCAGGGTATGGTCATCATTATGTTTTCTCATGAAAAGAATAACATCAATGATGGTGATGATGATGCTGAAAATAATAATGAAAATAATAACAATCAAAATAAAAACAGTTTTAAATAACATCTCATATTTACTCAGGGACTGTTCTCCCTTAGGAGCTGGCAATTATATGTATATAGTATGTTCGGCTAGGAATAGCATATTAAATGATAGTAGAATTTATGAAGCAAGACATTTTTTCAACTAAAGATAACAATTTTACACAATGGCCTACCCCTTGTAGAGCATCGTCCGCTTTGTCTTGGATTAAACTGTTCCAGACTGAGCGGGCGTCATCACGAAGCAACACCGTATTTCAATTAAACGTGTCCAAAAACGCACTTGCCACATCAACCTGGGTCGTTATAGGCCGATTTACTACCACATCTAAATCTTATGCATAATTGTTAAACAAACTCGTTTTTTGACAACCTGAAATCTTGTCTGAGCCTTGCTCAACATAGCAACAGTGCAGACTGAATTCCACGAATGTTGGTTCATGCATTAATAAAAGGTTAGTGGAAGACCTCTTCACTAAGTCGCAAAAAAAAGAGACATCCATACATTTGAATATGTTAGTTAACCGGTCTATAACATGCGTTACTCAAAATCACATGCTACAAATCAATTGCAGCTACCAACTCTTGATGACAGGAGGAACAGTAGTCTCTGTGTCTCATTCGCCAAATCTAACATGTTAGCCTATGGACGTTTTTTGAAAAAAATCGTTAAACGAAAAGCACATCCACCCCGACGTACGTTATTACTAGCTCTTTCATTGGAGCCCACATGTCTCATTGAATTTTGAAAGTTCACCCACCGTAATTTTTCAAAATAGGTTGCAAGCTCGCCATTGCCTATAATACACATGTGAAACAAGTCGAACTTTGGACTCAGTCTGCCAAGCGATTGTAAGATTATAGGTCAAGCACACGAAGGATAAGAAGCATGAATTATCAATTATCACTTCTGCTATGTTCATTATGTCCATTTCATCCAACCCCCCCACCGTAATTTTTCCATTTAGTAAAAACAAACATTTTGCCGAGTTTAGCCAAAACATGAATATTCATGAACGGTCAGACAATACAGCCTTTTAGTACGTAACGTATAGTGAATGGGAATGGGCGATGATCCGTCCAGGAGGTAGAGGTCAGTGGTTTGTGCTGGCAATGTTCACGCGAGCGAAAATGAGACAATCGGAGCAATATGTTACCCCAGAAACAGCATCAGATAAAAACACAGTTCCGAAAAATTTCTCGTTTTCATTCCGTATGCTATGTATACGTACTTGCGGTTCCAAAATCAATATGTCATACATTTTCATATGATGTCTTACATTCATATTATATTCCTTATACTCTCCCTCCTTTTCCAGAATACCAAATTCAATCAATCAATCGATTAATCAATTTCATGTCATTATGTTAAATAGGAAAGTTTCCATGTATTTACTATATAGACCGATAAGGGTTTCTTGTCTCGTCTCCCAGCCTTGGGAGACATCCAATAGCATATCACGAGATGGTTTAATGTCCTATGTAATGAGACAGGTACACGGCCGTCCCTGAATTAAAGCGGGAATGTTGTACCAATTATTTAGTATTCTCGATGGCCCCCAGTAAATGAATGGCGGCCGACATGTCCATGTTGAGCTCTCTGAATCAGTTGTATACGAAGAGGGTCCCTCAAATCAGTTCTCCACCCCGAGTATCTCTAATCGCAGTCCACCACCATAATTCCATTGCGTGGGATGCACTCGGATGTAACGTGCTCTTACTGGTTTAGGAAAAAGTGTCGTCAATAAAGAAGTCTTATCGAAGTTCCCTGGATATGTCTGCAAACAAGTCAAAACGAGGATACATTCCTTTAAATAACAACTAAAGGTGAACTCCAAAGAGTCCAGGTGACTAGCAGGTATTTCATAGCTACTGTTCATAACAGAAACATATTTTTCGAAATGTTTTGAAAGAAGAGAATAGAATTAAACATGTTCATGTCAAAAATCGCCGAAGAACAGGGAATATCGGGTGCCGGAATATCATGTTTTTTCTTTAGAAAAAACTATTTTTCTGGAGAATATTTCGTATGCGTTTGATATCATTACAAATACAGTCAGACACAAAGTTGGAAAACAGAATACAGGCAAATACTCGGAAAATAGGGGAAAACGCACAGTGAATATAGTGCCCTCATCGTTTATTACGAAGCACGTTGTACAAAAGCCATGAGGAAAATATGTCAACGTCAACCTGTTGTTGATAACAATTTTGAATAAATCTATGGATACACTTATTTCATACGTCTGCCATTTAGAAGGTTCCTAACATGACTAACCATTCATGGGATTTGAAGATAGTTGAACCACAGCAATATTTTATAAAAATCTATATCGTCAATATGTTGAATTGACTGCAAAAGATTTCCCCCATGCACGCTGCCTCGCATCAAACTTGTGAGGGTGCTATATTTACTGAACGTAATTAGCTGTTTTCAAAGTATTTGCTTGTATTCGCTTTTCGGAACTTGTGTATGACTGATATAACTCCCGCTGTAGCCATAAATGCCACCATACTCGGGTATCAATGTACTCCTCCGTTTCGGAGCTATGTAGGTTTTCAGAACAAGTGCAAACTATGATTTTCTGCACTCAGATTCAAGAAAAAGAATAGACAGACGCACACCTTTCTCCTTCTTCTTCTTCTTCTGCTGCTTCTTCTTTTCGCGAGGTGTTTTTGAAATTTGTTTTAAAATGAAAAGTAGTGGATTTGGACATGGTATATTCTTATGTTATCTTCTTCTTCTTCTTCAGCTATGCGAAGCAAATAATTTATGTTTAAAATTCAATGCATATTAACTCATTTCTATGGGCATAGATGGATTCACATATCAGACAAAAAGTGATAACGACCACCCCACCCTGTATTGCTATAACAAAACAAAAATTGCCGGCTAATTGCTGAAAGTCTTGATTCACCAAATCAATCCTTTAGAAACATCATTAGGGACTTTTAGATTTGCCGAACGACAACGTGGATTGATACGATCGACGTCCTTTTAATGCACTGCCTTGAATGGACGTCACACGTATCAGTCCACGCAAATCTAAACGTCCCTATTACCGTGATTGTAAATACTCACTCTGCGCGATCCACATTCTCTTTCCAATGCAAAGGTCCATACATTGTTGTCTAACGAATGGGAAATCAGGAAAGATGTATATCGTCGGTGGCTATTAGGACTGCCTTGAGTTATGACACCGGTAACATTGCAATCCTTTCCTAAGTCGACCTGGGATATGATTTAAACAGAGTAGGTTTTGGAAAAATTGAACTAGTCACATTAACAATTATGGAAAAGATCGACAATCTAACTAATTTACGCAAATGTTAACGAAGTGTCACTGTATACATGTATGTACATTCATTTTTGTATAATTATATCGCATAGAAATACAACGTACAATCGATCAGACAATTTTTAGTCGAGTTATTAAACTGTTGTCAATGTCTCTCCAGTGGATACTTTCTGTACAGCCCAATACGTTCAAGTACACTTACGTAGTGAATTTTAAAACACTTTGACCATGTTGACTACGGTGAAGTTTCATAAGATACAAAAAGTTATAACTTTCTCATGAAGTAGAAACCAACATGAATATATTAATAGTTATATCCCAGACATGGTATTTACAATAAAATTCAGTGTGTGGGTGATTGGTACAAATTGCTCTCTATAACGTAGAGTAATTATTTAGGTAATTTGGACGGGGTACTTTTTGTCAAGGCATTTTGTGATTGTGTGTGTTCACTTTGACAGTAAATGTAGGGTTCCTCCCCCCCTCCACTCTATATAATATGTTCATCTGCATTAATAGGTAGGAGAGGACCTAAAGCCGTCGGTCCTCTGGTTGCTTACTAACAAGAATTTATGCTTTCTTAGCAGTAAGGTAAAATAACCACCACAACTACTACTACTACTCCTACTAATACCGCTCCCGCACTGGATCTCTGATTTGCCCATCTTAAGCCAATGGTATGAATGCATTTATTTTTTCATGGTACAGATTAAAATATATATATGGAAACCGATATATTTATTCGAAATAAACACGAAATAGAGTTCTTGTTTTAGGATTGAGATGCACTTTGATTTGTACTTTCTTGGTTAACCAATATCATCTTGTTTTGGGTAAATACGACCTAACCATATCATTCTCCAGGATTTGGCATAGTCTTCATCCATACCAGTTCAGACCAAGCATTGAGCGTGTTTTACAACAGACTTCTCGGTTTCGTGTGGTTTCAAACATGTTTGAGGCCGCAGCTACTTTCGTGCAGTTTTAAAAAATCCTGATTTTGGTAAAACCTTTAAACATATATTACCCGTGAGCCTGATGTCTAATCGACGGGGATTTTCAAACATGATACAATTTACAACAGGTAAAAAACCCAGTTACCATGGGTACGCAAGCCTGCTTCAAAGCAAAGACTGCAAACTGAAAAACTATGGAGTCAGTCAAAGCCGTTGACTTAGGCAAGGCGCTAACAACAAGATCTGACTGAGACCCCGTTTACGGTGAGCAAAAAGGCCGGGCCGGGCCGGGCCGAGCCGCGGCCGGCCTAGCACTGTAAACGCGCAAAAGGCCAAATGCGAGGCCAAAAGTGGCCGCGCATTCGGCCCTGCTATGGAGGTAGTCTTGGCCGCCGCCAGGCCCGGGCTTTTCTCACTGTTAACGCACGCAGGGCCAAATGAGCGGCAAACTGTTACCCCGAAATTGAAAGTTCGCCGTGTATACACCGATTCGGGCGACTTCTGGTGGAAGTGCGCCCTCATAAGGTGACGCCATAACTGGGGGGCGTCTGACTGCAGCTGTTGGGAAGAGTAGAACTAACGAATACTTCTGCCCTGTAACAAACTTATTCAAATCTACATCAGTGTAGATCTATAGCTTATAGCAGCTATTTCATGCTCTCTGTACTGTCAGCTGGATCGGAGAAGCCCCCCAGTTATAGCGCCGCCACCGGCGGGCAGGTACATAAAACCCCCAAACCGAATCGGTGTATAGGAAATTGGGGAAAAGATTTACTGCAAAAGACGCATCCCGCACGCGCGACCGGATCTGCACTGTGACCCCCCGGCGCGCCCCCCCCCCCCAATAATCGTTTGTTTTAGTGTCCCTTTATATAAAGGGACACTAGTTTGTTTACATGCAGAGCGCCACTACGACAAAATATTGAAAGGTTACAATTTAGGTCGCGGCCGAGCCAGCCACTGTAAACGCACAAAATTGCGGGGCCGAGTAGGCCCGGCCCGGCCCTGGCCCTTTTCTCACTGTAAATGGGGTCTAACATCCAATTTTGGAAGAATTTCCAATACCTTCTGATGTGATCATTTAAACGTGTACATTCTTAATGATCGGGGCTCTCAATAGTCACATGATTTATCAAAAACACATTCTAACTTTCAATCAACTTCAAGCTTTCTTCAAGGAAGAAAAGCTAAATCGGCTCAAAATCGCATTGACGTCAGATCAGAAGTGCGATTGTTTACGATTTCATGCCGGCCCGGGTTTCTACTCTGAATAAAACGCTAACATTCACTTTAATTCCGGGTGTAGGTTTCCTTATCAGTGTATGGAACATAAATATGTAAGATATTTACATTGTATATATTTCCATATCTAAAATAATCAGAATTTCTTCGCAAAGTTAATGGCAGGAGGATCGTATAGTGTGGAATGGGCATAGAAAGTGTTATGTTATTCAGTTGTGTTGTCTGGTACGGGAAGTGTAGAAAGAAAGACTTTTTCAAACGCCAGAGAATCACCAAACAAGCAGGGAAGATCACGAGTGAAATTCAGAATTTGAATGTCACATGCGAGTCCAAAATTATTCTAGAACTAAAACAAATTATGAAAAACGGAAATCATCCACTCTTTCCATACTAAGTTTTTATGCGTTCTTGTAAACGACTTCGTTCAATGAACTGTCGTACTCAACGTTTGCTAAATTTATTTGTTCCTTTCTCGATCCGCAAATACAATCAAATTGCTACCTGAATTATATGTTCTTCTTTATTTCTGTAATATTATTTTTGTTACGTTTCCGGGCCTTCTCATTCACTCGAACATATAAAATAATTCACTTATTTTCTTTTATATTCTGAAGAATTTTCCATGTCAAACTATACGATGTATTATGTATGTAAACTTATTTGGATTCTGTGTACGTTTGTAAAATGTGAGCAAAACAAATTTCCAATATTGGACAATAAATTGAAAATGAAATGCTGTAGTACATTAATTTTGTAAAGCGGTACATCACCTTCATCCATCTATTTTGATCACTTTGATGTTGATCACTTGTGGACGCAACCCACACGCCACCGGCTTCCCTATCCATGCCGATGGCATTCAGCCTCCCGCCATATGGATTGGATGAATAGGTGAGACTACTGTCCGGTATTCTACTATCTTCGACCCCAAGCCTCTCTCCGACGACAGGAGGGGTGCAGCCCAGCTGAACATCGTGGTTCATAGATGCTGTCAATACAAAAGAGATGATGACATAATTATGACAAATAATAATTATCACCATTACTACTATTACTATAATTACAGATGCTACTACTACTGGGCCTACTTCTTTTTCTACTTCTACTACTACTTCTACTACTGCTACTACTACTATTACTACAAACTATCTCATGTACTACTTCCATTATTGTTATTGGGTGATCTGCCGCGAAGCATGGCAGACCATCTAATGATTTCGTTAGAATTTTTTTTCTTTCTTTTCCTTCTATTCTTTCTGTATAAATGGCCAAGCGCATGAAGACAGTCATGCAAATGTCAGACGACGATCTGATTCCTCTACACCGCCTCCTGCTTCAAGGGGGTACATCACCTGCGGCTCAATATTGTTGCTGGCCTTGTTGTTGAGATGCAACACAGAAACCTATCTTCTTTCCTAGTATAGTCCGTTGGCTGGGCTTTGCCCATCGAGCGCAAAATCGGCTGAGCAAATAACACACCCTCAACGTTCAAATAGAGACAGTCCTTTCATTCATTTCGACAGGTGTATTTTCGGGGAATCGCGCGATTGGTGGAGAAATCTTGCTCTGTGTTGACGCGTACTCGCGGGGTGGTGTGTGGGGGGGGGGGGGGGGTGATTAAAGAAAAAATATGTAAAAACGGACTACTTCTTTCCAGGAACTATTCGAACCTGGAAATTACTTCCACCATCCCCGGCATCAGTGCCTTAAAAGGACGTCACACGTAGCAGGCCACTATGTCGACGTGCACATCTAAAAGTCCCTAGTATCCCACTTCCGAGGACCAGGAACAAAACAGTTTCAGATTCAGATTCAATGGCACATTGTAAATCACTTGAAACATCAACATTTTTTCAAACTTACCTATGATTTCATTGAGAGGTCCGTACCCGTAGAGCTCCAGCCGAAGAGCGATCCCTACGTAGCTGTATGGTGTGATCCGAACTGAGCTTGCCAACATTGGTACCACGAAGGCATTGGTCACTGGGATTTCTCGATTACAACTTCCTGGAAACATCTATTGATATTTTATTTATCTCAGGTATCAAGTGTCTACATAAGCCATTATTTGATTTGATTTGATAATAATAATAATACTAATAATGATAGTAATGATAATGACAATTACCATAAAGAATAAAATTGATGATAATCATGATAGTAATAACAATAGAAACAAAAATAAGAAGAATTTCGATTTTACAAGGAAAGCTCCATAAAATACCAACGCTGTTGAATTGATTTATTCCGGTATCATCATAGGCCTAATCATTCCATAATTAACATGCACCAAAAAAGTAATATATTCGTTGTCACACGGAAATAAGTTAATTGAGGTAAATAACGAATCATTGTTAACCAAAATGTATAAATTGAAACGGAGGGGCATGATGTAACAAGACAAATGCGACTGCGTCTCCTTTATTTCTCCGCCCTACATTCATTGAAGGAAATATAAGGATTTATTCTTGACATATCACGATGAAAAATAAAAAATAAAACTATAATAAAATGTCAATCGACAATCGGAGAACTCACATCACCCCCATTCTCAAAACTCTTCAATGGCTCCTGGTATGTGACCGAATCATTTTTAAGTTGTTGTTGCTAGTTTTCCATTCCTTGGATGACTTTGCTCCTTCCTACGATATCAAGTTGATTGTTAAGTATAAGCCTACAAGACATCTTCGTTCATCTCAATCCTCCTTATTAGTTGTCCCTAAGACGCGCAGTTCTTGGGGGGATAGGTGAGCCTTTTCTCATTCTGGTCCGTCCCTTTGGAATAAGCTGCCACTTAATATTCGTAACTTAACTGCCCTCCATGACTTCAAAGTTGCTCTAAAAACCCATCTCTTTCTAAACAGTGTTATTTAATTATTTCAATGTACCGGTAGCGTAACAATTTGTGTTGTCTTAGTTTACTTTATTTTAGTTAAGAAAGTGATATGTTTGTGATTGTAATATGTACAGCACCATGAGCGTCAGAGCCTGGCGGATACTAGCCTATAATCTAGGCGGAGTGCCGAGCTTTTTTCGCGACTCACGGTTCGCAGTCTCGCCGTATCAGACGTTCTGCTTAGGGTTAGTCTAGCAGCAAAGAAAAAAGCTCGGCACTCCGCCTAGATTATAGGCTAGGCGGATACCGGCGCTATATAAATATTCATATTATTATATGATCTTGACCTATTAGCCCCAAAATGTATTTGGATCATCTTCCTATATTAATACAGTCACCATGTTTAGATTTTGCGATACCAAGGCTAAAAAAAAAGTAATTTCAGAAATTTACCTATGTGACCTTTGACCTATTTACCTTAAATCTAATGTTTGAGGCTAATACCACTAATGGTTTTTAAGATATCGCGATAACAAGGATACAACCTGTAATCTCTTTGAGCTTTGAACCTTCGAACTACAAATGAGCATTCAAGGAATTGCTTCCGACCGGGTAACCATTTACTGCGCCTGGGTTGAGAGCGGCAAGTGTAGATTTTTATTTTGCCAGAGGATATAAGTGCCGCAGAGGGACTCGAACCGCAAACCAAGTGAATAGGGACTTTTTGATTGGGTGGACGAGAACACGACGAACGCCGACTGATCATGCGTGTCAACGTACTCAACTGCCCATGTTGACTACACTTAGAAATCTGTTAGATTGCACTCGACGATATACATGCATGCAGGAAGTAACACTATGAATATGACGGACAAAAAAGAGGACAAAATATACAGTTCCTCATTCTACCCTCAACAGTTGCTGTGGTAGACAAAAGAACATCCCTTCACTGCTATTATGTAAACATGTGTAGAACAGGTGAATACGCATGTTACACCTGTTCTACACATTTTTGCATAATAGCAGGGAAGGGATGATCCTTTGTCTACCTGAGGAACTGTATATTTGTATGCGCACGCGGCATACTAGTACCTTGAGCATGTTTATGTAAAGGCGCTATATAAATATCAATATGTATGTATGTATGTATTAGATTTAGGAAAATCAAGGTTGACGCATTCTCGATCGCCGACTGAGACGACGTGACGCATGCGCAGTGCCTTAAAATGACGTCACACGTTGCAGTCAAAGCTGTCGACGTGCAAATCTAAAAGTCCCTATTCACAGTCCAGCGACGTACCAACTAGACCATGAGATCTCTGCCAAAACTGTTTGCGATTGTTTGTATCCCCTCTCTGTACTACATATTCATGTATGTGTTGTTGGAATGTATAATAAATGCAAATTAAATAAGAAAACAAAAGACTTTTTATAACCGATTCAAATTCATTTCATTCAAGTCTGATCAATGTAATTGGGGAGCTGATGTGAAACCTGCATTAATTCAAACGGGTTGGTTGTTCCATACTTATTTTTCAACGAGAGATTGTTTACAATAAGACAATCGAAGATATATCCTACCTGTATTTCTCGGGAATACAAGTCGACATAGTCATACCGATCCCCACTGCTTGTACCAAATGAGATAGTGTATGACGTAGTCCAACGATAAGGCGATGGGCCCCCTTGGATGGCGATGCCCGTTACTACATAGCTTGATTCAAACTGGACGTCGACCCACTTCGGGTTTGCCGCATTCGGGACCCAAGCAGACGGGCCGTTAAGACGGGCATGCTGAGTGC
>JAVYIG010013268.1:0-48332 GCA_035222895.1 Strongylocentrotus droebachiensis
CTGCCATCTCTACTAAGCCTCCTCGCTATTTCCTCATTTGATATTTTAAAACTGTTTTGTGGCATAACTTTCACATTGGCCCCCTTTCCCCTTATAGTAAGCCCCTGATTATTAAAAATCTCTTAAATCGTTTAGACCCTGTCTGTCTTATGAATCCAAATCTCATGTTATTTCACAAATAACTTTAACAGGTTTCTTGTCCCTTAACAAATCAATCAATCATGACAAAGAAAGATGAATACTTATAGAAATGGACTTTTGTCAAACTTTAGAAAAAGAGGGAAAGGAAGTAAGAAGGATATGGCGTTGGCGTACATTATGCTTGCCTTTAACAATCTAGGGATAAACGATTAACACTGATTTTTCAAAATTATATTGTAATTGGCACTATATCTATTGTTTTTAACTAGGGAAGGTTGAATGGGCATGGCGCATGGAAAGGGGGAGGTGCACGCTATGCCCACCATTACCAAGTATTTACATGTAAATGTTTCACAGTGTAAATCCTGTCTATCATTTTAATATAATTAGTCTCAAATTTGGTAATGTCCTAATAATCAGTCTCTGTCACAAGAAGCATATTTCTTGCGTTTTACACATATGCATACAAAAGTATCATTTACTACAAATCTCGGAAAATTATGTAATTTCAGCATTATGTGTAAACCACCGTTATGGAATTAGAAATAAATCACGTTCGAATTTTATTTCCTCCGAGCTCCCTCCCTGATCAGTACGCCATTGCCCCCCCCCCCCCGATCTACACTTTGTTGGCAACTGATCTCCCCTACCTTTCTTCTTTCTCTTTTTTTTTTCTTTCCCTTTCTCTCCTCTTTCCCTTTCCCTTCCCTTCCCTTCCTTCTCTCTTGTTTAGGTTTGCTGGAGGAAGGAAAGGTCCTTTCGGCCCCACCCTTCTCCACACGTTGCTGGCGGGACTAACCGTAATTGATCTATCTCCCCTTCTTTTCAGCCTTTAAAAAAAAAATCTTTTTTGGTCCATTTTAGCTCTCCTTTTTTTCTTTCTTCTCTCTCTTTTTTTCTTAGCGGGGGCGTGGGGAGGCAAGGGCCTTTTGCCCCCCCCCCCTCCTGGATCCACGCCTGCATTTACCTTATATCTACTAACGTTAGACCCTAATAATGGATCTAGAAGATTGATTGACCTGGTCTGAGTGACTGGTAAACTTTTTCTCTAATTACTTGGTCTAATCGTGAAAACCGTCTAATTTTAATTTAGATTTTCAAACAGTAACAGTTACGACCTAAATTAGGCCTAAGGGCAAGGGCTGTACTCTACATTTTAATAACAAATTAACGTTAATGTTAGACTTAACTTAAACTGTGCTTTCTCTGTGATACAAGTGGGAAAGGAACACTTTTTTCAACAACAAAAATCTCTTTCCCCCCTTTTTTCCGCCACTGGGATATCATGTGACACTTTTAAACATGGGTTCATGAGAAGTAATTACCCTGAATATCACGAAATAGTTACATCATTTGCAGCGAGTGGTTTGAATATCGTCCTTTCTTAACACAGATATGCTCATAACATGCGATTTCCTATAAATGATACCTCAAACACTTTGACCATTAGCTAACACAGATCGGTTTATAGCCGTTTGGTCTACAACTAATTAGTCTAATACCCGATTGGTCTATTCCCAAATGGCCTACTATCCACATGGTCCAATTATCATTTCGTCTACTTATCACTTGGTTTATCATTCATTTGTTACCCGCCGGTCTAATTCCCAGTTTGTCAGCTGTCCATTTCGTCAACCAAACATAAGGTCTCATAATCATTTGATGATTATTATTATTTATGAATAAACATCCATCTTTATTTTCACAATGCCTCTACAAAGCTGAACAACTAATGAGCCTGGAAGAAAGCAAAAACGACTTTCCTGTTTTGTACATATCATGAAACCCCAATTGGCTAATTGTAAGAGATATATATTATGACTTATTTCAAAGTACCAAAAGTCTTTAGATGCAGGATTGATCCTTTAAGATTTGTGTATGCCTATTCACTTTCTCCCAATAAATGTGAAAGAAACGCTGTTAAAGTATTCTTTAAACAAAACGTAGTATTACAAACGATTGTAATTCATGCGTGCATGTGGCTGAAAGATTGACCTGGCCATGGAACCCTGCCCCAGATGCTGAAAATGTAAAGTGGAGAAACAGAGAGTGAGAGAAGGGAAGAGAGAGAAAGAGAGAGCGACAGCGAAAAAGAGAGATACGTATATAGAGAGAGAACCCCCCCCCCCCCTCCTTCTGGTACGTCACTGCCATTACAAACAGCTAAGCGTTGCTGTACCGGAAGTTTTGCAAAAGCAAAGGTCTGTCTGCGTACTAGTATTGCGACGCGGTGCATGGTGGCACCGCACGTACTGCTCGACGATTGTGGCGTGACAACCTTTCACTAGTTAAACTATTATTACAGTCCACCTTCCAGCATCATTAGCATACAATGCAGTCAGGTGTTTGGGCTGCTACGCTTCCTTCCTGGCGCTTCCTCCCTCCGGTATTGAATCTACACAAAACATAAGAGACCGCACATGTATCTAGGGTTGCGTATTATGTTTATGGTTATTCTCACGATGTAGTCATTTCGTAGCTCAAGATTGCAAAAGGGTCCCTTTTTCCAAATTATTTTGTGATCTATGAACGTTGGGCCTATGATTTATCCCAATAATCGTTTTCTACTGCTTTGCAACGTCTTAAAGGTATAGACCAGTTTTGGAAACGCCCCCTCTCAAGATTGAAATGAAAGCTCTTATTATCAATGATGTGTAATAAGATGTTTTGACTAATACGTGATGATACAAATTTTGCCGGGAAATTGCCTACTAATTGATAATTTGTTAAATTATTATATCTTTCCGGACATGATAGTCATCGAGTAGTCCCACACATCTTTCTGTTAACAGTACTTGTAACTTAATCAAGACTGGGCCAAATATCATTTTGATGATTCCAGAACCTTGCAGTACACATCAATACTTATATGCTAGATGATCAACCTTTTCTGATCGATTCCACAGCGTTTCTTTCACAATGCAATCGCATGACCAGAACTGGTCTATACCTTAAATGCTGATCGCATATGTGTGTTATGATTGGAATGTCTTCATCATCCCATGACTGTAAAACATGCTGAAGGAGTCTTGATGTATCTGCATTTTTTAAAGATCGAGTCAATTGAGCGAATTCATGATAGCATTAGCACAAAAGGGAACAATTATATTTCAACCTGGTTGAAATTTCACATTCTCACGCAAGGTCCTATTCATGAATTTCAGTTAATAATGCCTTAAAGGTATTATGTTAGCCGACAATTTCGAATTTTAAGGACGGGATTTTTCTCATTAGTAGTTTAAAGCATGAGTAATGCACAACAGAGAAGGTGTACCTGGTGATAACTGCTTTTTTGTGGTGTGTTTTAGTGTTGGAAAAATTGTTAACCACTGTGATATATTCGAGACGATAAGAAATGCACCAGTTACACGTTGGCAACTGGGTATCAACTGCACATTTTTCATGTGGTTTATTTACTAAAGCAGTCACAAGGTGGCGCTAGAACAAGCATTACTTTCTGAATCATCAATATTATTGTTAGGTCATCTGTGATAACATTCATATTTACTTTTAACACAATTTCGGGAATCAAGTTCCAGAGTGATCACTTGCCATAACCTGATAACTTAATATTTATATATCTTCTTGTACAGATATCATACATGTAAGTTTTACTGTCGTAGAGTTGTAATGAAACCAATGTTTACTATTTCCTTTGTATCTTTATGCCTTTGCTTTTTTTCTCCTATTTTCCTTTTTCAGAACACATACACATTTGTATTTATAACATATTTCCTTAAACCACCACGATTAAAAAAAACATTAGTTTCCAGCTCACATTTTTGTCTTCCTTTTATTTTGTATTGCTGTTACATCGCATACAAAATCAACTTTATATCATATTAAAATCATTAAATGAGTAAGATGTGTACTGTATTTGTGTGAATAAAAAATGAAGCATTCTACTTCATCCATAGCGCTATCCCCATACACGATACAAGTGCAATCATAAATATATGATAGAAACAACTCGTATATACTCCTAAAATTATCGACCACATATTGTTGGTAAAATGCATATCGATACAGAATCAAATAATGAAAATTAATAATATTAGTTGAGTTTAGTATGCAGCTGTCAAGATACACATATCGGAATTATCACTTACAAAAGAAAATACTATCAGAAACAATTACTTCATCTTCCAACACTTATATGTATATGTTCGTGAAATCTTTCGTCACACAAACCTATTTACAATACAATAAATAGTGCTATTCTAGTAGCAATCCAAGGTGTGGTTGACGAATTAATGAATGATATAATGTGTGTATGTATATATAAAGTACATATAATACAACAGTTTGTTCATAATATGATATGTGTTTTTACAAGTACATTAATTAGCTTCATGCATTCCATGTGACTCATTGGGTATAATGTCTCAAATTTAAATGATGATGTGAAGTACTGATATAAATTGCATTATTTGATATAAATGCCCCGAGAATATAATGAATAATACTAAACGTAATACAAGACCATTACAACAAATAGGTCGTTGTATTATGATATTATCCTAATCGAACAAAACCGAGTAGAACTTGAGACAAAACCGGGAGGGCCTGTTGCCCGAAAATATGCTACATGTATTATTCACGACACGTCCTGTTTTCTTTTCCTTCTTTTCTCCCCCAATAGAATGGGAGGGGGAGTACTCAGCGTTGAGGGCGTGTGAAATAAGATATGTTTAACAATCCACACTAGCTATAATCATGCATTTTCTGCAGCATTTCGCCATCAAAGTCATCTCATACACAAATATCATGTTTGTTCAAAGATTGGGGAAATAGTCCCATTGCATAGACTAAGTTATATTAAAAAATAGCTATAGCTTTCCAAACAAATTGAAAAGGAAAACAAATGAATGAAACGTATATTAAGAACCATATTGAACTTTGGAAACAAACCAAATTCATATGTTTCCTAAAAATCTCACAACAATTCCCAAACAGCTGGATTTTTATGAATGTACATCGTTGATCATCATTAAACTTGATTCATAAAAAGTGCTAACAACACATGTGTACATAAGTGTTTCTATATCTAAATGTAAAACAACATGCTGTTTAGATAATTTAAACAACTGTAATAAGGAGTGAAATTATTCAAAGTACGAAAATGAAAAGGAGACGTGAGTTACATTCAATAACATTATTACCAATGACAATGCATAAAGCTGGTTAACAGGGGCCTACATTATCTAAACATGAAGATGAAATAAATTTAACTTTATTTCTCATGGAAGTTAACATGTTGACTACTGATTTAACATATTTACCATAGCTTTAATACCAAAATAACCCGGTTCGAGTTAGGAAATGGGTTAACAAATACAAGGAAGTAGATCAGGTATGTATCAGGTATGAGACAATGCAGCATGTCAACTTGACCGGGTAGTGTGTAGTCATCACTGGTACTCATCCCATGTGAGACAAAACATGATGTCATGTACAAGGCAATGCACTATCTCAACTGCACTATGTCAGCTGCACTGTAGCTCAGTCAGTGTGGGTAATGTGGTAATCTTTACGCCCATAGCAACCATCCTGAACGAGAAAACATAATGGAATTGCGATAAGAATAATAATATCCAACGACAAAGAAGTGTATTGTTGACATATTTACTGGATTTTATATATACATGATGAAATATTCTTTTAACCTCAGGGTTATGATAAGACCAAAAGTTTAAGTGTCTTTATACCAATGGTCGTTTCACCGACCGCCTTGATAAATGTCAGTTTTATTAAAGAATTCTTGATTCTGTTTCCCATTCGTGTCTAGGTAAAGATGTATATTATGGTAAAATCTTTCCCAAATGCATCATCGATTTCAATTATACTCCAGCTGGGGACCGTTGAATAAAGATGATTTGGAAAAAAGTGTAATGGGTAACGGCCTATCCAGGTTACCATGATATTTTTTCATTTGCTTTACGTAATTCATAATAGCCCGATAGTAGGAGTGCTGTTATAGAAAGTAGAAAATGACTTATGAGCTATATGGAACCCAGATTTTGATATCAGCATACTTAAAAAAAACTTAACTTGGTAACATCATTTTGGAGAAAAAAAGAAAGCAATGCTCGGACGTCATTACATCGACAAATTAGCAAATTTACTATTTCTTATTCCGTATTTCATAATGATAATTGTTAATATAAGACATATATAATATGTTTAGTATTAGTTAGCATTATATGAAATCACAGGGCCTCACTCCAATGACGTATAGCATGGGTCTAGGCACTGCAAGTGGCATTATTGGGAGGGGGGCTCACACCACTCTCAGGTTGATGAAATGCAAATTAACAAGGACAATTTTGAAAAGGGCAGAACAGGGAATGCTCTTCTTCCATTATCATCAACACCATCATTATTATCATCATTAACATCATCATCATCTTCTTCTTCTTCTTCCTTTTCTTTATCCTCTTCCTCCTCCTTTACACTCGTATATTTGTATATCGCCTTCTATCTCATTCGCTCTCTCTCTCTCTCTCGCTTTCTAATTTTTCACCATGCGATGGTGGCACGTACGTGCCCCAGTAGCTACACCACTGCTTTACCTAACGAATGCTAATATAAAAGGACCAAACAAAATGCTTTATTCAACAATGTGATTACATATAATACTGTATAACTTATTGTGTTGTACCATAATCGAGGACACCCATATAACAGAAAGACTCAACAAGAATATGCACAAGACGGACCAAATAATTGTAATGCGATCTAAAGAACATGACTTGTTTAAGTAAAGCCGAAATCGGAAATGGTTATGAAATAAAGCAGGGGCGGTGGAGCGTCTTCCGAAGTAAGGGGGCACTTACAGAAAATGTCACTTTAGGGTAAGGAGGGGCACCTACAAAACTTACATTAAAGTGATAAAATACAGCATTTAGGCATTGCTATAACCAGGGGCGGCGATTATTTGCATGACCGGGAGGGGAAAGAGGGGAGAAATGCGAGGAACAAGTGGCATGAACAATGAGCAAAAACGTTTGGGTGGGGGCAGAAAACAATCCGCATCGCCACCACTCTTATATGTCAGAGTTCAAGTTCATTTTATTCCAAACCACACAAACATGATATAATCTCTTACATATAAGAGACTGGTAACAGATTTTGTTACATGCATGCCGCGCGGAACGTTTTTCAACCCCAACCCCGTCCCTGGCTCTACCGCCTTTCATTTTGGTGGCATAAAAAGGGTTCTTGATACGATACACCAAGCTGCTCACATTCTTTAAAACCAAATATACTTCGTTAGATGACCGCAAAAGGGCAAACTGTGTAAAAGACAGTGGGAATGTAAGTAAAAAAGGGGGAATTATCAAAGGGACCTTGCGGATCATTCTCACTGACCAGTATTTGAACTTCAACAATGCCCCCCCCCCCCTCCCAATATGACTAAGCTCACAACACTCAGCGATTGTAGGAATCCAAAATTATTATGCCTAACATTTGCAATTTCACTTCAGATAAGTTTCGAAGACTGGTTGCCCGAGACGCAGATCATAAACCACTTCCTCCGACACAACTATGAGAGTGACAAATGTAGATTACTGCAGGACTCGAGCCGCAAGTCCGCTGCCGTATACACTAAACCGTTACACCTCTCCTCTCTCTCTCCCTCTCTCTCTCTTCATCTTTCTTCCCCTCTCTTTTCTCTGCATGGAAGTTTCGTGAACTTCGCTGATATGTCGCAAAATACATACCTGAAGATAAAGTAAACAAAATACTCATCCGATTTTGAGACGGTTGCGCGATTGTTGCAGAGGATTATAACAACAAAATTGTAACAGTTGCTCAATATTGTCTGTAAAAGTATTGAGTTACACGAGTTGCAGTCGAATCGTACCGTAGAATTCCACCATGTCTCCAATCTTTCTTACTTCTGACTTTCCTCAACCACCTTCCTCCCACCTCCCTTTTAGCTCTCCCTCCCCCTCTTTCCCTCTCCTTCCTATACCTCTCACTCTTCCTCTGTACCCTTCTAATTATCATCATAATCCTCTGCTAGTTTTTTCCTCCCCTCTCTCCCCTTTATTTTTTCCTCTCCTCCTCCTTTCCTTCTACACCCATTTATTCATGTAATTCTAATTCAAAGTAACATTACGTCAACAATATATGTTGCATTGATGTATCTTGTTTATAATATTCTTTGTATGTAGCAAAATTATGAATGAATAATAAAATAGAAAACTATTTATTCCTATGATATACCAATATTACCTACAATTTGTTTTTTCTCTCTCTCGCTCTAGATTTATCTCCCTTGTCGCTCTTTTCTTGGTCTCATTCTATTCCTTTGCCAGTTTCCCTCTTTCCGCTTCGATCATTCCTGTTCTTCCTTCACCATATTATGTTCATTTCATTCCTATTTAGTATTCAAGAAGTGTTGCAATACCTCACCTGTTATACACATTATATTCCGTGTAAAGACAGATATGTAATGTATAAGAGCTATGGCCAATATATAAACCCTTGGTGTACCCAGAAAGGGGGGGGGGGGGGGGGGTAAAGAAAGGAGTGGTAACTCTTGTAATTTATTTGAACGCATTCGTGAGTTCTAAAGCGTAACAATGGGATGTATAAACATTCCACTTGGCTTTGAAGTTCCATGCTCCGAACCGCGCTTCCACTGCGGGGAATTTCGGAGGCCATTCACCAGTTTCACATTTGTTACAAAATATCAAATTACCAGCAAAATTTCAGTGTGAATTATAAACTTTATATGGGTAATGTAATGGGAATAGTGCATCAAACAACTTTTCCAACTCGGTACTCCGCCCATCCTATAATTTGTGTGCCAGAGTTGGTAAAAGAAAAATTAGATCCTGACAAAAACTGAATATTTTAGGATAATGCGCTAATTTGTGCGTGTTTCAATGCCCCGTTATTTAATCCATGATATACAATCTTCGATAACTATAAGTTGATTAATGCGTGTTTTTGCGTGTTTTCTGTATTTTTGCAGTTGGAAAAAGGATGAAATTACACAAGTTTGTGTTCGCTTGTTCTACTCATTACACATTTAACAATTGATGAGGAATCATTGAAAAGGACAGCGAACAGTTGCTGTGATACAATTTCAGATGTAGGAATTCTAAATTCTGAAATTTCATGCGCTCTTTTATCTCACCACCTGGTCAACAGTTGCAGATTAGCGCGTAACTTTTCGGCGGCTTGGAGCATGGGTTCAAAGGAGAGCGGCTTGATTCCAGTCCTTCTCTATCACGTCCCTGGTGTACCTCCCCTCTCCCATCCACCCTCTTTTACATCTCTGTCTCTCCAACTCTTTTCCTTCCTCGGTCGCTCTGCTTAGCTTTGTTCTCTACTCTTTTACTAATTTCTTCTCTCCTTTACCTTTCGCTTCTTCTCTTTCTCAATAATTTACATGGTCTATATAATCCTTTTGACAATTTGCAACATTTGTTTGTAAACACGTGCATGATTGTTATTGTTATCCATATCAAGGTAGTTATATGATTAAGATCATGGAATGTTCTCAGTAAACCTATAAGTCATTCTTTCAGTTGTAAAAAAGGCATACATCAGAAATAAAAATAGGCAGTTATAAAAACGAGAAAGGGGAATTCATAAGAAAGGAAAAGGTTCATTTGTCAAAGTAAAAGGCACCTTGCAAATGTGATGAGGGGACATAATAAAAGGGGAAGTGACAATTATTTAAAAAGAACAGCGGCACAATACAAATGAACACTTTTCTTCCGTAAAAGGAAGCACTTATGGTGTACTTGAAAAAAGAGAGGGGCATTGTGCCCCCTCCCCATGAGCGCCAACTCTGATGCAGATAAAGCATAGCATAAAGCTTACAACATTAAACACAGAAATAACCTATGGTACAATTAAGAAATGGTTTAAGAGTGGTAGCACAACTGAAAAATAATAATTAAATGGGGAAAAAATTAAAATGTAAAATGAACAAAAACAAAGCAAATTAAGATCAAGTGATTGAGCTTATGGTATAACGATAGTAGCAACCCCCCCCCCCCCCACCACGAAAAAAGAGCCATCAATGAAGTGATTAAATAAATAACCTTCTCAATTTCATGCAAGGAATAAAGATAATAAATCATACTAAAAAATCGTACCATCGAAACAACACCGAAAACAAAAATAATATTTGATGAAATATTTGTTAATATTTGATAAAATGTTGAAGTGCAAATCTAGACAGAAGAAACAAAGTGAAGTACGTGTAAAAATGTTATAGGAACACATGGGAGAGAAGAGATATGAATTGTGTCATTTAGCAACATTTCGATATTCTGTTGAGCATTTGGTGTCTAGGAAATGGGATAACAATCATCAACAACAATAAAGACAGAGACCCGGGAGAGAGACAGAAGAGTCTAAAAGTTTGAAAAACTTATGAAGCAGAAGGAAATAATTTTGCAGAAAAAATATAAGAGAAAGGAAATGTTAACAAATAAAATGGGCCTAAACATGTTATTAAATTTAGAAATTAGATATCGAAAATGACAATACAGAACAATATTAGCATCATAGCGGTTGTTATACAGATGAAAATGAGATATAGTGAAAGTGTACAGTGTATACATTGTGGAGCAATACTTACATGACGAACCTGCACAGAGATGTCGCCTCTTAATGATGCTGGAAGACCATTGAGATGAGATTCCAGTCTACCGCCCTCTATAGTTCCACACCGATCTAACCTATGTTCAGAAAACAGAATGACGGAGGTAAGGTGAGTTGGATGTTAAAGTACAGAGAAACAAGCACAGATAGTACAAAAGAGAGAGAGAGAAAGAGAGCGCTATTAAAGGGGGTGTAGATAAAGAGAGAGGAATGCATATAGAGAAACTAAGAAGGAGAAACAGACAGGGAATGTGTAAACAACTTTTTGTATTTTTTATGTTGGGATTTATATATTGGATTTTTTTTTCCCATGAACGATTTAATATTGTAGGCCTCATTTAATTTGTTTAGCAACAACAAATACAAACTCCAGGAGGTGGAGACGGATGGGGAAAGATAAATGTTAACCTTTAATATGTAGGGGACCATTATGCCCACCCGCCCCCCCCCCCCCCGCGATTATTTCGTAAGGATGACATCCCGCCGCTTAGTAATTTATTTTTAAAACAAATTTGTCAAAATTCTGACCCACCCACCGTTACAAAGCCGCATGACATTTGGTCTTTTTTTTTTAGTTTAGGTTTTTGTTTTGGGGGTCAAAAATAGTGGAATTATAATTATAAATGAAAACAAAAAAAGTACAAATAATTTTGAAATACGAAAGAAATTATCAAAACAATAAATAACATACAAAGCAGTAAACTGGCTCTTCCAAATTGTTTTGTTGTTATATTATTCCAAGTGGTATAAAGAATATTTGAAGTTAAAATCAATGTTTAAATATAAAGAATGTATGATGTAAGGGTGAAATTGCTAATTGTACGACCTTATTTACATAAATATGCAAATAAGTGCATTTTTCAACAACAAAAAATTACCATAGTATTTTATACAATATATTGACATGTACGCAAATTTTTGCGGCGATCGGCAGTTTTATGGTCGAAATCTTAGGGGGGAAACATCCCCCCCCCCCCCCACCGGCTATAGAAAGACCTCAGTTCCCTCGGCCTCATTGGCCAGAATTCACAAAGGAGTTTAATTTGTAACCCATGGTTTAAACCATTGGTTAAATTTCGACCATAGGTTTATTTAAACATCGCTTTGTGAATACGAGCGAGGTTTAAACCGTGGGTTAAGTTTAAACCTCCTTTGTGAATTCGGGCCATTATTGTTAAGGCGTACCCGGACACCTACCTCCTGAATATCCACCCCCAGGATTACCACCCAGTCAACTATCCCCTAGGACAACTACCCTAGGACACTACCCCCTAGGGCAACCACCCTCTAGGACGACTACCCCGCAGGACAACTACCCCCGGACAACTACCCCCTAGAATAACTACCCCATAGGACAGCTACCCCTGGACAACTACCCCCTAGGAAAACTACCCCCGGACAACTAACCCCTAGAATAGTTTTCAGAGGGGTAGTTGTTCTAGACGATGGTTGTCGTAGGAGGTAGATGTCTGGGAGGAAGTTGTCCGAGGGGGTAGTTGTCCTAGAGGTAGTTATCCGGGGTAGTTGTCCTAGGGGTTAGTTGTCTGGGGTAGTCGTCCGGGGGGAGATGTCATGCGGGATAGTCTTCCTAGAGGGTGGTTGCCCTAGGGGTAGTTGTTCTAGGGGTAGTTGTCCTACGAGGTAGTCTGTTGACTGGAGGTGGTTAGCCAGGGGGTGGATGCCAAGGGGGTAGGTGTCCTAGAACCGGGTTACGGGCCTTAAATTAATTTTGATTTTAGGCCACGTTTCATAATGAAAGAAGAAAAAAAGCTTCAAGTTTTAAAATCAATTTTTAAGATAAATTTCATCATTTTTTTTTTGTGGAAAATTTCACTGAGACGGTTCTTTTCAGTATCACAAACCAAACGAGTATTTTAGCTTTCCCGCATTAATTTTCTGTTAATCGTTTCGAAAGGAAGTATGTTATATTGATTAAGCTGGTCAAATATCAATTTTTTCTGTGTTAATATGATGTTAATAAAAATAAATAATAATAATCCATGAGTACATATGTATTTAAACTTTATTCAATTTCCTAGATATTTGAAACCTACAATTTGTACATGGCCTCTCAGGAAAAACACTTCAAATACTGAGAGAGTAACCCTTAAAAAAAAGGAAGCCAAAAATATCCTAGTATTAATCCGAAATGTTCAGCATAGATTTGCTTAAAAAGCGTAAATGACGGCCTACTTCAATTCGGTTATGTATCGGAAAATTGGGGGATTATGTTCAAAATTAATGGCCAACTTTAGGTAATTATCGGAAATAATATCGCTAGTGATATTCGTTTGTCTCGCAATGTGGTCAATAAGGAATCTAAAAGATCACGACGTTTCGTATGCTACTGCGATACTTCGTCAGGTGATAAAAACTACTGTAAGCAAGGGTCTTTTATACTCTACGGGAGGACCGGCGGAGCGGTCCATAATTCGATCAAAAATTGGAACAATAACGCACAATGCCTATTGGTCGACGCACACGGTAATCGACCAATCACCAGGCCGCTGGATTCGGCCGCTGGTTCGGCTAATGCACCAGGCCTATTGGCCGACGCATACGGTACTCAACCAATCAACGGGCCGCTGGATCGGACCGTCTGCTGAATGGAATCGACCGGTGTTGGCTGGCAGGACGGCGAGTGTCATGGCGGCGTATCGTCCGCATCCAAAATTCGGGGATATCGATCCCGTTGTCTCTGTTGAAATTATTAGGATTGAGACGGATATTGATAGCTTCTTTCACCCTCCGTGTATACCAATGCCGTTCCTGGGAAAGGCACTGAACCCCGTCCCAGTCTGGTTGATGCTGGTTATCCCAAGCATGTTCGGCTACGGCTGAGTTGTCAGTTCGACGGAGTCTGACGTCCCTCTTATGCTCAGTGATTCTTTCTTTTATCGGACGGGCAGTTTCACCGATGTAGGATCTATGTAGGAAATTGGATTTATACGTGTTTTTCTTATGCAAATGACTTTGTATAATTTGCATAAAACTGCCGTTAAAAATACGGTGAATGAAATGTAGTTCCTCGATTTATAAGTTTGTTTTGTTATCTTGAGGAAGAATTGATATATTGTGAGTCTATGTAAAAAAGGAATAAGATTGCATATAATGTGTAATAACTTAATTTTACTTCATTCAAAAGGTGTTTGTACAAGAATAGCAAAAAGAGGAATGATATTTTGTTTATAGAATTGTGATAGGTCTTTATATGTGGGCGCGGGAATCTGCCTGACATAGCAGATACGTAGGCACACATTGCATCTTGTCATGGGCGAAGGAGGTTGTGCGTGTGTCGGGCCGTCTATAAGTGTGCAACGCCCTTGTTACGTTTTTACACCTTTGAAAGAAGTAAGTTGTTTTCTTTAAATGTCAGTTTGATAGTAAAGATTGTAAGCTTTGATACATGTCTATGAAATGTTTTTATGTCCTTCAGGAGAGGAAAATAAGGATTATTTTGGAAGGAGAATGTATTTGATTTTGTACTTGACAACTTCCGTTAGTCAGAATAGTATGTCTTCATAGGGATATGGTATCCAGTTAATCAAATTACATTGATCGTTTAAATAAATGTTATTACATTTATTCTATATGATGTTTAGATAAATTGTCATTTAAATGGTTAGTGGTTAACGCCTACCTGTATTTAGTGCGTGAATAATTGATTGTAATGATTTCGCCGTTGAGGGCGAATGGTGTTAATATTGTGATAAAGATGGCGGCGCCCATGGAATATTTGTATGATAATTTAATTGGTGAGTTACTTTATATAATATGTTATTAGTATACTATAAGGATGTTTTAATGATTTGTTATAGACGACATGCTAGCGAGGTTTGCTGGAAGCTGTAGTGTGGTCTAGCTGGGACTGCGCTGTATTTTGGGAGCCGGGAGCTGCTCCGGCTTGTTGCTTCAGAGACCTTGGGTAGGATATGATTTAATACACACATTGTTTAATTGGTATAATGTTGTTTATTAATGCATTTTGAATATGAACTTTCATATAATATGTGTTAATTAAAGACAATGATATTGTCTTATTTATTATATTATCATTGATGTAGAATACATTAATGCCACAGTTTATGTAATGTAAACCAACAGCGTGATAATTTACTGTCTGTTTATCTCGTCCACATTGTTGTATACTATGTATCAGATATATGTTGATAAGAATCTATACTTGTCTTGTATTTATGTTTGGCACATCTGATTGATTTGCAGGGTTTTCTTTATGCGATGATGATGATCAACAAATAAATGGGCTCATCACCCAACCTACCATCAAGCTGCTCTCAAGTTTCTTTATTGCTGCCTTATCCGTATTACGACAAATGGCGACGAGGATGGGATACGGATGTTTGTGGATCATCGCAGATTATCGCAGATGCTACGACTGAGTTCATCAGCTGAAGGAGGAAAACCCCTTGGTCAAGAAAGACACTTGGGGTGTCACAGGACTTTAATGAGTCAAAGTTTTTTTGCATGCAATATTAATTTGTTGCAGTTCCAAGTATTGGTGTAAGTTTAGTTGTAAACACAGTCATTATTGCCAATAAACATAATTATTGCCAATTGTTTACTAACTTGTACTTGCAGATTTAGTTTCATTTAGCCCTTGTAACGATGGCTGAAGATACGAGTATGGCAGAGATGCTGCAGGCGTTGACAGGTGTCATGCAAGGACTAGCTCTACGACAGACAACTCCTGCACCAAAGATTAAACTTCAAAAGTTTAAAGGTCCACCAAGAGCCCCAGGGGAACCTTCATTAAAGGAATGGCTGGATGATTTTGCTGTTTATGCCAAGAGGTACAGGCTTGAAGGGAAAGACAAGGCTCAAGCATTGATCGATCATCTTGTCGGTGTCGTGAAGGAAGAAGTTCTGTGTAGGGATCTGTCAGTAAGAGAGGACTTTGATCAGCTAGTAGATGTGCTAAATTCACTGTTTGGACCTGCAGAATCTGTTCAGTCACTGAGTGCTGAATTTCACACGAGAACCCAGAGAGAAGGTGAAGGTCTTGCTGATTATAGTCGTGTATTGATGAGACTGTATTCACGCATGGAAAAGGCAGCCTCCTCTACAGATGAGAGGAGGGCCCTTGAGCTTCTTCGCGACAGTTCTCTAAAGGAAAACTTTGTACGGGGAGTGAGAGACACCGGGATAAAGAGAGAACTGCGACGAATAGAGATGGCCTCCAAAGGAAAAAAATTCCTGGAAATGCGTGAGGAAGTGTTGGATCTTTTCAGGGATCAGGAGCCTTCAACAAAAGTGAAAGTCCAGGAAGCACTGGTGGCAACCCCCTCAACTACAGAGAGAAATGAAGTCAGAGAACTGAAGGACGACCTATCTTATTTAACGAGACAAGTGAGTGAATTAGTAGAGGATGTAAAGAATTTACAAAGGAACAGTGGTGGACAGAAGGAATACAGTGGTGGACAGAAGGAATGGCAAGGAAGAAAGCTCATTTGCTACAACTGTGGTGAGAAGGGCCATCACAGGAATGATTGTTCATCTAGCAGAAGGTGCTTTTCTTGCAAGATGCCTGGGCATCTTAAGAAGGACTGTCCCTTAAACAAGAGTACAGAGAACACCCGAGAGAACTCTCAAGCAAACATCAGTTTGATCCAAGGTCAGAAGGAGGGGTCAGTAGATCCATTGATAAAGAGACTTGTAGCACGAAGTCCAAAGTCGGTGGTGACCATCGGGGGCTTGGACATAGGATGTGTATTAGACTCAGGAGCGGAAACATCCATAATACCCGCTTCTGTATACCATGAACGGCTGAAGGTACATCTGGGGGAGCTGCACTCCATGTCTGGACTATTTCTAGATATCGTGGGAATTGGTGGGATAGATATCCCAATTGAGGGCTACATCGAAGTCCCAATACACCTGGAAGGACATTCCCTCCTTGGAAGTTTTATGATTGCAGCGGACAGGGCATGCCACAATGCTACGGCTACTACACCGGAGTATCCTGTCCTGATAGGGTGTAATATCTTTGACACTATCGGTCCGTCAGGGTTAATTGATGTTCTGAAGTCTGCGAAGCAGAAAGTGAATGAGAGAACAGCGGCCTCCTGCTCACCTATCCCTGTACAGACTGGGTGTGTTGAAGTTCTTCAACCCTTTAGCATAAGAAGGGTAAGGTGTCAAATAGAGACAGATGGTCATTCAATAGGAGAGATATTGGTGAGAGATGCAACACGCCCAGTCTACGCAATCAATGCAATAGAAGGGTGCCAAGAACCTGATGGGAAATTAGTGGAAGTGCTGCTGGCTAACAGATCGGAGAACATTATTCATTTACCATCTCACACTCAGGTAGCAGAAGCAGTAATGGTCAAAAGAAGGAAAGAGGTTTGTCTTGACCTTGAGGAGGACAAGATATTGGTTTCTGTTCGTGATGTGGTTGCAGAAGAAGCAGAATATGACAAGGTATCTGAAAGTGTAATGTCGGATATTGACATTAAGGAAACAGATGACGGTCTTCCGAATCTTCCTACTGGAGTCAAGTTGGACGGACTTTCCAGCGAAGCTAAGATGTTGGTGACACAGTTGCTCGACAAGCATGCTACAGTGTTTTCATCAGGAAGCTTTGATTTAGGGGAATGCAGTGTTGTGCCTCACGTGATACAGATGACTGAAGGACCTGCGATTAGGCTCCCTTACAGGCGCATATCCCCAACGTTGGTCAATGATGTCAAGAAGATGCTCCAGGAGATGTTGGATCAAGGGATAATCCGCCCATCAAAGAGTCCGTATGCAAGCCCCATTGTTCTTGTGAAGAAGAAGGATGGATCACTCAGATTATGCATTGATTACAGGAAGGTTAATGAACGCACTGTAAGAGATTCGTTTCCATTACCTAGGATAGAGGAAACTTTGGATGCACTGACAGATGCCAAGTATTTCTCAACAATGGATCTAGCACATGGCTACTTCCAAGTAGTGATGGACCCTGCATCAGTGGACAAGACGGCCTTCCGGGTTCCTTGGGGACTTTTCGAGTTTACCAGGATGCCCCAAGGACTATGTAATAGTCCAGGTACATTTCAGAGAACGATAGAGTATATACTGGGAGATCTTAATCTTAGCCAAGTTATATTGTATCTGGATGATATTTTGGTGTTCTCTTCTACTCTTGAGCAGCACTTGGAGAGGTTGGACTTGGTCTTAACACGACTTGAAGAGAACGGACTCAAGGTGAAAGGCAAGAAGTGTGAATTCTTCCGCCAAGAAGTCAAGTACCTTGGACATGTAGTAACAAGTGAAGGAGTCAAGGTAGATCCTGAACAGGTGAATAAAGTTCAGGAGTGGCCACGACCCAAGAATGGCAAGGAAGTTAGCTCGTTCTTAGGATTAGCATCCTATTATCGTCGCTTCATGGAAGGATTCTCTCACATGGCTGGTCCTCTGCATAAGGTTGCTCTGAAAGGGAAAAGCAGCAAGACAGACTTCGAGTGGGGACAAGAACAAGAAGATGCATTTGTAAGTTTGAAGTCGCGACTTACTAGTGCCCCAGTGCTTACCTACCCCAAGTTTGACAAGGACTTCATCGTGGAGACGGATGCTTCCCTGAAAGGCTTAGGGGCATGCTTACTTCAGAAAGGAGATGATGGTCGACCCCATCCTATCGCATACGCAAGCAGGAGTTTGCGAGGGGCAGAGAAGAACTATGCAGACTTGAGCAGTTTCAAACTTGAACTACTTGCCCTTAAATGGGCTGTGACGGAAAAGTTTGCACCCTATCTCATGGGAGCTCACTGTACTGTGTTGACAGATAACAACCCTTTGGCGCATTTAAACTCAGCGAAGTTAGGAGCCACTGAGTCCAGATGGGTCGCACAACTGGCACCCTTTGATATAGAGGTGAAGTACAGGTCGGGTAAGAGTAACCAATGCGCTGATGCTCTTAGTAGGAGACCAGAAGACATGTCGAGTGCAGAAGTCGCATCAGTGCTAAGTGAGGTGACATGTTCTACAGAGCTACCCAAGAATGATCAATCTTCTTTGAGAGGACGTCAGAAGATTGAGGTGAGAAGGGTTAGTGAAGAGCACAGTGTCAATGTATTTCCCTCTTACAGCTATGCTGAGCTTGCGGATCTCCAAGAGAAAGATGAAGTTCTTCAAGAGGTCTCGCGTTTGTGGAAGAAGGGATGGATGCCTGGTCAGGACTTCGATACCTCGATGCCGTGTTTATCTGGATGGCTGAGACAGTGGTCACGATATCGAGAGTATCGAGGTGTTTTGTATAGGGAGGTGGATGATGCCATTATTGGCAAGGCACGACAGCTGTTAGTACCCCAAGTGTTGAGAAAAACCATGCTGAATTTGACTCATGACAGATGGGGCCACCAAGGAGTGGACAGAACAGTGAACCTACTGAGAGACAGATGCTATTGGCCAGGAATGAGTGGGGAAGTAAGACTTTACATCAAGAAGTGTTATAGATGTACTATGTCAAAGGTACCTACGCCAGCTATCTGCCCTCCCCAAAGGCATCTACTTGCATTTCGGCCCCAGGAGATAGTAGCTGTTGACTTTCTGAAGCTGGATAAGGGCAGAGGTGGTTACGAGGATGTGTTAGTAATCACGGATGTATTTAGCAAGTATTGCCAAGCAGTGCCCTGCAGGGATCAGACAGCGTTGACAGTGGCCAAGACTTTGCGTGATTCCTGGTTTACACATTATGGAATTCCAGGAAGAATCCATTCCGACCAAGGAAGGTCTTTCGAGAATGCGATTATTCTGGAACTTTGCAAGTTGTACGGTATGAAGAAATCACGTACTACAGCGTACCACCCTGCTGGTAATGGTCAGTGCGAGCGTTTTAACAAGACGTTGTGTGGGCTGATTCGATCTCTAGAACCAGGGGAACGACGTCGATGGCCAGAACTTTTGCAGCATATTGTCTACATCTACAATACCACCCCTCACAAGGTAACCAGGGTCTCACCTTACTTTTTGATGTTTGCTAGGAAGCCGACCCTACCCATTGATAAACTTTTGAACCATGTGTCCAATGAATGGGAACAAGACTATATCCAGACACAAGCAGACTTGATCGACAGGGCCTACCAGATTGTTTCAGATAGACTGAGTGAAGCAGCTGATAAGGCAGCAAGAGCGCAAGATGATCACGTCACTCATCCTGCATTGGAAGTTGGTGATAGAGTGCTCCTGAAGAGAAATGCTTTCACTGAGAGACACAAGCTAGAAGACAAATTCTATGAGATACCTTACGTTATTGTCGAGAAGAATGATGAGAATGATCTCTTCAAGATACGACCTACCATGGGAGGAGTACCTAAATGGGTGAATCGTAGAAGGTTGATTTTGGATCCTCGAGCAGAAGTAAATGAACTAGATGAAGTACTACCAGATGATGGCAGAGACGATATTGACAACGATCATGAGAACGATGTCGTAGAAAGTGACTCAAGTAGTGATGAAGATGATGACAGTAGTGATGAGGATGATCAGAATGACTTTCAATGGATATACGATGGTCAAACTGAAATAGAAGATTCACAAGTAACTGTCAATCAGGAAATACCTAATCCAAGGCGATCAAGTAGATCATCAAAGGGAACGCACAGTAATCCTCATCAACTACCCAGATCGTCAATAAGGTAGCGCATTGTTGTGAGTTGGAAGTGTGTATCCTGAAACAAGCGGGGAAGAGCTTGGACCTGTTTATATATATTCTACCCTTTCCTATTTCCTATTTCCTATTTGCTGAAATGTTTGTGTTCAAATTCAATACCTTATTTATTTTGTGGAGTTGATGAATATGGAGTTTAGCTTCGAGTATTGAAACAACGAATGTCATCTTTCGGGTATATATATGTGAGAAGAAGAGAAGAAAATTACTGTTTTGATGATACTTTGCATATGTATGCTTATTCTATTGGCATTTAAATTTGTATGTGTAAATGCATAAAAAAGAATATCGTTTTATCAGATGTTTGCATACAGGTATTAATGTTGGATTACAGATTATTTCCAGGTCATCTGAGTGCAACAAATTGTATTAAGAGTGTTTTGGAATGTAAACTACATGTATATATAAACAAAACTGGTATGTGTATAACATATGGAAAACAATTTATAATAATGTATATCATATACAGGTATGTTTGTAAACAGAAATGAATTTGAAATTTACCTGTAATTCATTTTATTCTTTTGTGGGCAAAAGATTCCCAAGCGGGGAAAATGTAGGAAATTGGATTTATACGTGTTTTTCTTATGCAAATGACTTTGTATAATTTGCATAAAACTGCCGTTAAAAATACGGTAAATGAAATGTAGTTCCTCGATTTATAAGTTTGTTTTGTTATCTTGAGGAAGAATTGATATATTGTGAGTCTATGTAAAAAAAGGAATAAGATTGCATATAATGTGTAATAACTTAATTTTACTTCATTCAAAAGGTGTTTGTACAAGAATAGCAAAAAGAGGAAGGATATTTTGTTTATAGAATTGTGATAGGTCTTTATATGTGGGCGCGGGAATCTGCCTGACATAGCAGATACGTAGGCACACATTGCATCTTGTCATGGGCGAAGGAGGTTGTGCGTGTGTCGGGCCGTCTATAAGTGTGCAACGCCCTTGTTACGTTTATACACCTTTGAAAGAAGTAAGTTGTTTTCTTTAAATGTCAGTTTGATAGTAAAGATTGTAAGCTTTGATACATGTCTATGAAATGTTTTTATGTCCTTCAGGAGAGGAAAATAAGGATTATTTTGGAAGGAGAATGTATTTGATTTTGTACTTGACAACTTCCGTTAGTCAGAATAGTATGTCTTCATAGGGATATGGTATCCAGTTAATCAAATTACATTGATCGTTTAAATAAATGTTATTACATTTATTCTATATGATGTTTAGATAAATTGTCATTTAAATGGTTAGTGGTTAACGCCTACCTGTATTTAGTGCGTGAATAATTGATTGTAATGATTTCGCCGTTGAGGGCGAATGGTGTTAATATTGTGATAAAGATGGCGGCGCCCATGGAATATTTGTATGATAATTTAATTGGTGAGTTACTTTATATAATATGTTATTAGTATACTATAAGGATGTTTTAATGATTTGTTATAGACGACATGCTAGCGAGGTTTGCTGGAAGCTGTAGTGTGGTCTAGCTGGGACTGCGTTGTATTTTGGGAGCCGGGAGCTGCTCCGGCTTGTTGCTTCAGAGACCTTGGGTAGGATATGATTTAATACACACATTGTTTAATTGGTATAATGTTGTTTATTAATGCATTTTGAATATGTACTTTCATATAATATGTGTTAATTAAAGACAATGATATTGTCTTATTTATTATATTATCATTGATGTAGAATACATTAATGCCACAGTTTATGTAATGTAAACCAACAGCGTGATAATTTACTGTCTGTTTATCTCGCCCACATTGTTGTATACTATGTATCAGATATATGTTGATAAGAATCTATACTTGTCTTGTATTTATGTTTGGCACATCTGATTGATTTGCAGGGTTTTCTTTATGCGATGATGATGATCAACAAATAAATGGGCTCATCACCCAACCTACCATCAAGCTGCTCTCAAGTTTCTTTATTGCTGCCTTATCCGTATTACTCAGTGATTCTTTCTTTAATACCCCCTTCACATACACAGATTTTTCTTACGAGTCCTTACGGATCGCACAATTTCACGGATCTTTCACGGATCCTTACGATTTGGCCACTTTTACGACCGGTTTAAGAGTTATTACAAGCTTTTTGCGGTTTATTACGGATTATTACGAGTTATTACGATGTATTTACGGCAACAGTCCACGATTTGTTACGAGTTGTCACGGATAACTACGAGCAACTAACTTGTTAGTTACGACCTGTTTACGTGTTGATACGAATAGTTACGAGTATTTACGAGTCCTTACGATTTTTAACCAAAAAATAACAACTGAAAATGAAGTGTTCGGATTTCCAGCTTTTATACCTTTCCCCGATTCTTAAACAGTTCGTAAGCATACGTAAAGTATACGTATCTATTCGTAAAGTACTCGTAACTACACCTAAAATGCTCGTAATAGCCCGTATCAATCCGTAAAGCCATCGTAAAATGACCCAAATAAAATCGTAAACAACACGTAAGCACACGTAACTATCCGTAAACTACTCGCAATAATCCGTAAATAATCCGTAAACAAATTGTAAACTAACCGTAACGAATCGTTACAAAAATCTGTTACGAGTCATTTACGGATTATTGCGAGCAGTTTACGGATGGTCACGTGTTGTTGCGAGCGGTTAACGGATGATTACGGATTGTTACGAGCTATTTACGAGCTATTTACGGACAAATCAATCCGTGGACAATCGTAAGAAGATTTTTGACATGTCAAACAAATTGCCTCTCCTTTCACGGATGCTTAAGAGTGTCTACGAGTTGTTGCGAGTTGTGACGAGCTTTTTACGGATACCAGCGAGTTATTTACGGAAGCTTGCGATTGACTACGAGTTGGCGATCCGTAAGGACTCGTAAGAAAAATCCGTGTATGTGAAGGGGGTATTATCGGACGGGCAGTTTCACCGATGTAGGATCTATATCACATCCTTTACAAGGGATGTTGTACACAATGCCGTCCCGTCTATGTGGAGGAATTGGATCCTTGGGGCGTGTAAGTTGTTGACGTAGGGTGGTATCTGATCTGAAAACCGTTCGAATGCCATGGCTCTCTAGGCGGCGCTTGAGTTGTTGGGAGACCCCATCAATGTACGGCAAGACTGTAAAAGTCTTGTATACCTTCTGATCCCTGGGTTCCGACGATCTATTCTTGGTATTGTGTATAAAACGGCGTGGGTAACCGTTGAGACTCAGGGCGCTGCGAACACGGGTCCGTTCTTTGCATGGCTGTTGTGGACTTGTCACAATGCGTGAAGCTCTGTCAAATAGACATT
The DNA here is from genome assembly GCA_035222895.1 of Strongylocentrotus droebachiensis. Taxonomy (NCBI): domain Eukaryota; kingdom Metazoa; phylum Echinodermata; class Echinoidea; order Camarodonta; family Strongylocentrotidae; genus Strongylocentrotus; species Strongylocentrotus droebachiensis. Next base: position 23,725 of record JAVYIG010013268.1, read on the forward strand.
TCACTAGACCTCTCTTCACCGATATGGGATGGTGAGAGTCAAACGCTATGTACTGGTCTGTGTGGGTAGGCTTCCTATAGACTGAGGTGGAGAGACTATGGTTGTCGTGTCTATGAACTAGAGTGTCTAAGAATGCTATCTTCCCTTCACACTCTATCTCTGATGTGAACTGGATGGTTGGTTCAAGGCTATTCATGTGTTTAAGCAGCTTATCTGCTTATCTGGTTACCCACGCCGTTTTATACGCAATACCAAGATTAGATCGTCGGAACCCAGGGATCAGAAGGTATACAAGACTTTTACAGTCTTGCCGTACATTGATGGGGTCTCCCAACAACTCAAGCGCCGCCTAGAGAGCCATGGCATTCGAACGGTTTTCAGATCAGATACCACCCTACGTCAACAACTTACACGCCCCAAGGATCCAATTCCTCCACATAGACGGGACGGCATTGTGTACAACATCCCTTGTAAAGGATGTGATAGATCCTACATCGGTGAAACTGCCCGTCCGATAAAAGAAAGAATCACTGAGCATAAGAGGGACGTCAGACTCCGTCGAACTGACAACTCAGCCGTAGCCGAACATGCTTGGGATAACCAGCATCAACCAGACTGGGACGGGGTTCAGTGCCTTTCCCAGGAACGGCATTGGTATACACGGAGGGCGAAAGAAGCTATCAATATCCGTCTCAATCCTAATAATTTCAACAGAGACAACGGGATCGATATCCGCGAATTTTGGATGCGGACGATACGCCGCCATGACACTCGCCGTCCTGCCAGCCAACACCGGTCGATTCCATTCAGCAGACGGTCCGATCCAGCGGCCCGTTGATTGGTTGAGTACCGTATGTGTCGGCCAATAGGCCTGGTGCATTAGCCGAACCAGCGGCCGAATCCAGCGGCCTGGTGATTGGTCGATTACCGTGTGCGTCGACCAATAGGCATTGTGCGTTATTGCTCCAATTATCGATCGAATTATGGACCGTTCCGCCGGTCCTCCCGTAGAGTATAAAAGACCCTTGCTTACAGTAGTTTTTATCACCTGACGAAGTATCGCAGTAGCATACGAAACGTCGTGATCTTTTAGATTCCTTATTGACCACATTGCGAGACAAACGAATATCACTAGCGATATTATTTCCGATACTATATCTGCAATGAGTAATATATTTAGCATTTAGGTAATTAATTACCATGTTTGTTTATAAATGTGTGTCCTTATTCCATTCATAAACTCTCTCTCTCTCTCTCCCCCTCTCTCTTTCTCTCTCATTAACACACATCCACACTCCCATCACACCTCTTTTCACCCCCCCCCCACAAGGGATACAAGAAAAGAAAAAAGGAATAAAGGAATAAATGAATTAAGTATAACAAATACAATGATAAACACTGGCTTCTCACAAAGCATTGCTATAGGTTGATATAATACCCCATCAAACAAACGCACCATCATTGAATCACATAGTTTTATAATTACTACCATGCGTTAGCGTCCAATCTCATCATTTCATTCTTTGCCCCAGCACCTTTCTTTTCCTTTTTAAATGACAAACAGTACATTGATAAGATACAAAATAAAATTTACACAGATTGTTCAAGCTTTAAAGTCTAATCGTTTTTATTTTGCTTGAATGCACGGAAATCGACATTTTGTATATGTTGAGCAATAGAAAATTAATTCAAGGGATACAATAAAAACATTTTCAAGTACAGCCAGTTGTTAAAACCATTGCAGCTAATATCTGCCACTGTCTACTTGGCGTAAATTGATGGAGATTAAAGGTGTAACATTTGTGTAAGGATTGGTCTTACCCATTTGGTTGTTAATCTAAGGGTCAGACACATTGTCATGTAAGGTGAAAATGTGTTTTTCTTGATACAACACTTTGTTTATATGAAGTTAACTATCAATTTATTTTATCAGCTTTGATCATTTTCTAAGGACAAAAATCTGTTTTCACTGCAATTATAATATTCAGTTGTTTCTTTTGAATCTGTTCTTTGGCAATTGATAAGAATATACAATTGAGGCATCGACAGGTAATTATCAACACATGGTCATGCCAACAAAGCCTCTAGGAAGAGTTCCAAATAGGCCCTCAAATTGGTCCACTGCTGCTCAGATTAATTTGCCTCTTTGAAATGTCTAATTTAATATTTTAAGATTAATCACCATGAACGGATTTGTCTATGTAATGTAAGTTTAGAAACAGTAAACCTCCATGACAGAATCATAGATTTTAAAACAGCAACAGCACTTAGCAATATATTTCTCGAAAGTGCTTAAATTGGTCAGCTAACATAATGTGGATTATGACTTTAGTTTTATCTTTCAGCTGTAACTACTTTTTCTTCTTTCTTCTGCAAGATTCTAAAATTTTATTCAATATAATAGAATTCTTCGAAGTATCATTAACATGTTGGTTCCTTTAAAACATAACTTGATAAATTCTTATCAAACCAATAATCTCATACTCGATGGCATATTTTAGTACCCTGACTGGATCACTTTTAATAGCTTCAGTTGAGTTAATTTGAAAATCTGTTTCACTGGAAGTCGTAGTTAAATGCGAAAGCGACCAGTCCACGCTCTGTTTATCATTGTGGTCCCTCTTGCTTAGAGCTGGAAAAGGGAGCTTGCATCTGAGAAGAGCTGATGCTCCATATGAAGCATCATGTTGCAGGGGATTCAGGTTCTGCAGTCTAGAATTTGGAATTGAAAGTTATGTAATACAAAAACTAATAAATACTAGTGTAATGTTTCTAAAAATTTACAACCTTTGTATTTCTGATCATGTCATTTTCTTTGATTTGAAAATAAATAAAGTAGAAGAATAACAAATATGCTTTAAAAATATCGATATGAAGGCAGTTCTAGTTAGAAAAGATAATGAATAATTTTGTTTTAGGCTTTGGAAAAAAATCATAACCATTTGGGTATGTTTAATACAATAGCTCTGTTAAGAACGGAGTTAGACTTCTAATAGAGACTATGAGAAATGTATTTGCTTTTTAATAATTATCTTTCTCATTAATTGCTGTAGGGGCATGGCAACTATGACAGGCACAAAACATACTAATACGATCAATTATGTTAACTGATATCGCTTACCTTTTCAACTTGAAGAGATGGAAACACCTTAGGTATGAAAGTCCAGATGCCACGGGTTTGCAGTTCATGTATGTGCCACAGCTATTTACTTTGCAGCCTAAGATTTAAAACAGAGATAAACATGTACCATAAAGAGAGCAAATATATTTCTTAGAAGAATAGTTGTCATTTTACCTAATCTAGTGTGTTCAACTGAACAAAAGTATATTTTCATCAGTGATTCTAATAGTAGTTTAAATGTATTTGGGTCAAACCACTATAAACCTAATTGAAAGTTTTAGAAAATGTGATAATTGTATCGATTTGACTATGGAACGTGAAACCTTTTTGTATACACATTTTGTACTCATTCTGATTTTGATTTTGATCCCAAACACTTTTTAAAAATCTTGATATTGAATGTGTTGATCTTGAATTTGAGCATTCATTTGTAATCTGACTCTTCAACAGTCTAATCTTAATCTTGGATACTCTGATCTTGAACCAAACCCTATTGTACAAAGATTAATTAAAGTTACCCTCTGGTGAATAGAAAAAAAAGAGATACCTTGAACGGTATATAACAAACAAAAAGCAGCTTACATCGTGATGTACGCTCATTAGAGTTTGTTCAATCACATCAATATACTTTAATTGCTGCCCTATTCTATGTACAATATTGATCAAAATCTGGCTGATCTAGTAATTTATCTATGTTTTTGACCCGTCATGGTTGGCTTCCTCTTAGATTAAGAACACAGAATTTTCAGTTTGTTAATGTGAAATCCAATATCCGGTATCTTAACCCTTTATAATAAATGAATATCAAGACTATAAACTCAACAACAGGTTAGTAATCTATTTATATGTAGGTCTAGAAGAAGTAGGAAAAAAAAACCTCACCCTTATTTTAATAATGTCAGTGTTCAAACTTTGCTAAGAAAATCACATCAAAAGGCCACTTAGCATTGCAGTACACTTGAACTGGATTACATTATGCAGATCCAAACCCTTTCATCGGAACCAAGGTAGAATGAGAAGTTAGTCCAAGACGTTGAAGATACGGTGGGAGAGAAGTTTTAGACTTGGTATATGACTCAAGAGTCCAGGTCCACTCCATCTCTGACTCTGAAAGAAAAATTAAATGAAGCGAAACAAGATATAGAGCTTGGTGCATAAGCTTACTACATAACATTCTACATCTAGTCTTAACTCGAACTTTTTACTGTTAGATGTAGACTAGATCTAACTCATGTTAATTTAGATCTCTCAAAAATACAAGTATTCTAAATCTAGGACTAAGGTACTAACTGACTCTAGCTTCTAACTTATCTAAGTTAGTCCTGCACAAATGGTGCAGTGTAGAGACTACTAGGTCCATATCTACCCGAGACTAGATCTAGTATCACCATCTTCATGTAGACTAAATCTACATTCAGATCTTAATCAGGATCTAACCTGGTCTTGGGTCTGACACTGTGGAGTCTAATTTTATTTCATGAAATGTTAACGTTAATACAATGATCCCGTTGATTGTTATTTATATGAGCATGAAACAAGGGCTACCGCACTATTGCCTACCGCCTAGGCCTACCGGCAAATAAAAAAGTAGATTTGGAATCTAAGCCTAAATCTACAATTATAAGAGCTATACTTATCGGCAACCATACAACGCGATGATTCATAAAGCCGTGGTGAACTTATTTTGTTATCAAATGCAAGAATAAACCATATTTCTTAATGAAATTGGACCTGTCCTAACCAAATACTCAACGTCGTTAGACAAATGAAATACAGTTGGACATGCATGAATTTACATCATAGTTCATACATGAATGGAACGGAAATGCATAAACCAATGCAATTCGTTCATCTTAACTTAAGTTAAGATAAGTTTGGGAATGCTATTAGTAGATATTGATGAGAGGAATACTTTCCTTCTCCCAAGATAACAATTTTGTTATCAACAGAATGAATATTTGTGAAGAAAAAATAATTTGACTTACTTTTCGACGACCTCTCCTCCAGTAGGCCCTACTGACTGTAGTTTTGTAGCGACGCAATTTTGTGGTTGCGTTGATTGACCCAAAATAAATCGACTAGCCTTGATTACAGAGGCTTTCACATTTAACCTAAAATGTATCAAAATCAATTCTAGCTTAAATTTGATTCGATGAAACAGCTAACGAGCATCAGTATTAAGCCAAAAGTGATTCGGGGGAGGGGGCATACTATTAAAGGTGTCTCATGGAACTTGATAGATGCATCCGAAAAACGATGTAGAGTAATTAAAAAGGGCGGTTTGCCTTTTATTAACGGTCCATTGCAGAGTACGACACTTAAATTTTAATTTTCTCTATTTAGTTTTAGAGTTACAACTTTTATAGGCTTACAATCAAATGTTGACATTGTGCTTTAAAAATACATGAAACACGAAATAATGATACCGATGATATAGAAAGTGACATTAATGAAATGATGATGATATTAATAATACGAGTATTACTACTAGATAGTAGTAGTAAACGCAATAAGACTACAGTGACTAATGTTAATGATAATAATAGCACTGATGATGATTACAATAATGATAGACCTAGTGGCAATAACATCTATACTACTACAACTATACTATTAATGAGAATTTATATTCATATAATTATAATACATGCAATTACTGTATACTACAATTTTGCATTTTCAATACAGGTATTCAAATTCTATTCATTTCGACTGTACATTGAACATTTTAAAATAGAAATTATGAGCGATATTCAAACAAAACCCGATCTATCCAAAAATTTAAGTCCAAAACTTGGAAATTACACCCACGTTTTAACCTTTGCACCCCTAAGGCTTCACGCATTCGTATCGTTATGCTATAACAATGCAGACTAACATAATAGAACCATCTAAAGGATTTGAATCTATTTTGTACAAGAGTTGAACAAGAACCTACCCCACATATAACATAGTCTTCACCCGTCTGCAGCACTTGATAAGGAAAACCAAGTCTTCCTCGTCTGTGCACATCACCCAGCTCAGATCAAGCGACTGCAGGATCTTGGTTTGTTCGCTGATCAGAAAACACAGTCCTCTCATCGTCTCTCTCGATACACTCCTCTTCTCCGGGAGTGATGTATGTGCTGTAAGCTTGATGTGTGTGAGCTGCTTTCCTCCGGTCCGACAAAGACCAGCCGTGATCTGAGGTATTTCTCTCTCTGCATCATCGATAGTGATATCGATATGTGTCAAGCCAGGGAGCGATAAGAGCAGACCTTCATAGCTTTGTGACGTCACTCTCTCAGCTGATAGCTTTGTGACGGATGGAAGCTCATGGGTAGATGAAGGGAAACTGAGAGAGGAATCTGAGATGGTGAGAGTATGTAGCATCGAAAATGATCCCAGGCAGGACCATAGTCCGCTCGTCACGTCGGTAGTTAAAGTAGATCCCTCGAACGTGACAGTCATTACCTAGTGTTAAGATAGAAAGATAGAGAGAGTAAAAGAAAGAATTAAAGACAGATTGTACGAATAAAATAACATTAATTAGTTGATCTCTTGATTTCTGCGGTAATCATTAAAACAAGCAGACTGTAGCCTGATCTTATCTCATAATATTACCTGGTGAGTAATGGGAGCTCCTTCCCTTACTCATTTACATTAATAAGTAACACATTTATTATCTTCCATGTTGAATAAACAGCTCCTTTGTTTTACATAAGCTACATGCTTATATTGAATGTCCCTCGTCATTTTCTATAAATGAATAGGTTCCACGACCTTTTAAAAATAAGTATTCTGTTATTATTTTGTTTCAAATTATTGTTCTTGTTTCTCTTATGCAGGACATTGATTTAGGCCGTAGTTGGGCGAACATAGAATAATAATAGGGACTTTTAGAATGAGTGGACGAGAACACGACGTACGCCGACTGATCATGCGTGTCAACGTACTCAACTGCCCATGTTGACTACAATTAGAAATCTTTTAGATTGCACTCGACGATATACATGTATGCAGGAAGTAACACTATGAATTACATGACAGTCAAAGAAAGAGACAAAATATACAGTTCCTCATTCTACCCTCAACAATAGGCCATTTTCTTAATGTAACCAAATGTAATGCATAGGTCTTTGTGAAGTGCCTCAATACAAATTATTTCAATCACCTGATAGGAATAGTAGTATTTCAATAGTCAGAATGCAACTACATATATTAAGTGTTGCTAGGTAGGTCAAGCCATAATGTTTGTCCAACGTGGCAACAACTAATGTATGCAGTTAGGATTCTGTCTATTGAAATACTATTATTCTTAACAGGTGAATGAAATAGTTTGTATTGAGGCACTTCACAAAGACCTATGCATTAAATTTGGTTACATTACGAAAATGGCCTATTGCTGTGGTAGAACATCCCTTCACTGCTCTTATGTAAAAATGTGTAGAACGGGTGAATATGCATGTGACACTTGTTCTACACATTTTTACATAATAGCAGGGAAGGGATGTTCCTTTGTCTACCTGAGGAACTGTATATTTTATGCGCACGCGGCATATACTAGTATCGTACTAGATTTAGGAAAATCAAGGTTGACGCATTCTCGATCGCCGACTGAGACGATGTGACGCATGCGCAATGCCTTAAAATGACGTCACACGTTGCAGTCAAAGCTGAAAACGTGCAAATCTAAAAGTCCCTATTGAATATGTATCATACGTATTGATCGTTGTATATATCATGCAGTATGATTTATCACGATGCAATTAATTATGAATAAGAATACAGTTATGCTAAATATATTACTCATTGCGGATATAGTATCGAAAATAATATCGCTAGTGATATTCGTTTGTCTCGCAATGTGGTCAATAAGGAATCTAAAAGTTCACGACGTTTCGTGTGCATCTGCAACACTTCATCTGGTGAAAATAACTACTGTAAGCAAGGGTCTTTTATACTCTACGGAAGGACCGGTGGAGCGGTCCATAATTCGATCGATAATTGGAACAATAACGCACAATGCCTATTGGTCGACGCACACGGTGATCGACCAATAGGCATTGTGCGTTATTGTTCCAATTATCGATCGAATTATGGACCGCTCCGCCGGTCCTCCCGTAGAGTATAAAAGACCCTTGCTTATAGTAGTTATTATCACCAGATGAAGTGTTGCAGATGCACACGAAACGTCGTGAACTTTTAGATTCCTTATTGACCACATTGCGAGACAAACGAATATCACTAGCGATATTATTTTCGATAAAAATACAGTTACACAAATATATTAGCTATTTAACTTAGCTGCAGCAGAGAAATGAAAATTAAAACAATCTTTATGAAATGATTATTTTAAACGCATTTTATTAAATGAAAATGTGCATACCTGACGTTTAAGTTGCTTTGGAAGGTTTTGCATCCCAACGACGGTGTAGACAGTCGGTGACTTCAGAACAATACTCTCTGCATTAACACATCTTTGAACCAATGAAGACACGTTTCCTTGAGTACCCTTAGTCTCTGATGAGCAGTCAAGGAGAATGCGATATCGCTCGCTCTCATCCAAAAAGCTGTTTTTAAGGAGCGCCTTCATTATTCGTATACAGAGGATGTTGTCAGTGCCAGCAGCGAATCGGATAAGATTCTCGTAGTCACATATGTTTGCTTTTATCTTGCGCAGTACTCTGTCCAATTTGGAAATCTTTAAATGTAACAGAAATCGGTTTGTTTGATCAGCGAGGAATTTCCCGGCGGAGTGTTCTTGGGCGAGTTTGTGATAAAACTCAATGGTAGTGGAAGTGGTCTCGTTGGACTGAGGAAGTCGCGTGATGTTACCAGTTGTCTTGGATACTATCCCAAGCTCACATGCCATATCAAGGGTTGCAGGAACTTTACGGAAATCATGAGGCGTGAAGACTAGTTGTTTGGCATCGTCGAGAAGGCCAGTAAGGGCAACTTCGCCTAATTGATAAATTACTTCCTTTAACTTTTCTTGTGTGATTTTAACACTTGGCTTCGATCGTTCGTTTGCATAGTGCATTAGAAAAACATTCACCTTGTCCAGCAATCCTGTTTGAGTTGTAGTACCACTGTCCAGTAGGCCCTCACTCCATACGTGACATATCATGAGACAAAATAGAGGTGTCTTGACAAGCTCATCAATAAGTGGTTGTTCATCAAGGTAAACCTCCAGATCACGCCCTCTATCAGGAATCGAAGTCGAAGCAAAGAACTTGTTGATGTACTCGCATGAGCTCTCTCGCGAGAATCCTTCGATCCACATCTTTGTGTATACCCTTGGAAGATCATCTTGATCGAAGAAATTCTCTAGGTGAGGGCGTGTTGTTACAAGGACTCGACACTCTGGAAATTCCTCCAAACAGATGACCTTGATAATATTGCTCTCTGAGCTTCGCTGTGAAGAAGAAATACCCGCATATTCATCTAGTCCGTCTAGTATTATGTGGCAGATGCCCTGGTTCTTTCTGATGAAACTCTCCAGACCCTCTGGCGTGAGATCATGAACATCACTCAAAAGCTGTGATTTGATGGCTTCTCCGATCGATGTAAGCTGACTTGTGTTTCGGAATTTCACAACAAACAACAGTGGCAGGTGTTCTAATGCTGACCCCCTTTCTCTATGAACCCAGTCATAAGCCATCTTCGCAACAGCCGTGGTCTTCCCTCGTCCAGCCGGGGCTGAAATGAGGATTCGAGCTGGCAGTTTGCCGTTTACTTTCGTTGAAAATATTTCAGCAACAGAATTCTGGAGTATTTCCTTCTTTTTCGTGTTTTTTCCACGACCGTCCTTCTTCACCATTGTGACAACCGTATGCATATCTTCGAACTCAGCATAGTCATTGCGATCCCATGGCTTCATTTGAATTTTGCACAGTTGATCTAGATACTTGTTCTCCAACTTTTTGCGACATTGCTGAACAGTCAAGGATTCCGAGATCTTCTCACTGTAGATATCTGAAACGATACAAGCATGTAATACAAAATGTCTTATTGTACTCCTGCAATATCAGCCCCTTCCCTTTCCGACCTAGTAGGGTTCCGTTAGTAATTAGTTCTTGTTCGAATACATCAATTTTCATTGTTCCGATGTTTTTCCTCTTCCCCATGATGAAACGGGCTTGAAACACGCTTAAAGGAAAACTCCAACATTAATGGCAAATTGCTCTGACGTGAAGCAGAACACAAATAGAGAACCTGTCTGGCGAAATTTTAAACGAAATAGGACAAACAATCAAAGCTTTTTAGTTTTGAAAAGTTGCAATCTCTATACGTAAATGACGAAAGGAAACTTCAAATTGGCCGAATCGGTAATGTTACCGGATGTATATTGGCGGACATCTCTCCCATTTGTTTTAACACACGGAATGACTAAAATGTCAATTTGTCGAAATGTGTTACTCGGGAGTATCTTCCATGTTAGAGTTTAAAGGTGAACCAAACACTGAAGCATGTTTAGAACATATCTAACTTTATATTTATGTTGAAATCACAACGTGTGGTCATTTTGTTTATGATGATGTTATTTTATAACCAAACAATAACGGGAGTATTAGGTTTACAAACCATGGTCTCCAAAGCAGGGAAAATCACGTTATTATTATGGTCATATAACAATGACAATTGCGTGATTGGATGTCCGTGTTTTTAAGTGACATGGTAAAATAAACGAATTAACACACTCACATAAATTTCAAATTTTTGAAGAACATGAGTAATTCCCTTGATATTCACTTAATTTTCACGTGAATTTGTTTGGGGGGAAGAAAAAGAAAATCAAGAATGGACAGAAGCATACACATTAAATAAAGGAAGACTGATGCAGAAGCGAAAAAACAAGTGAAATAAAAAACTAATTTGAAAGAGGCTGTTGACTATGTATGTTACCTCCTTCATTCGTGTGTACTGAGTCCAATCTGTCTGATTGGTTGATAACCCGATTTCTAGTATCGTGAACAGCGCCCTCTTCGGCTACCGTGGCGGCTACCACGCTACAGGAAGCTGTGAAAAGAGACCAATTAGACCACGTAGTACTTCATCATTTTATAATGTGTCATTATTATGATCTATTTATACATTTTACATACCTCCATGTATTCTCAATATGCCTTTCTAATTCATGAAACAAACAAGAAAAATAATTACATTCTCAGGTTCTGGATAGGTAAAAGTGTAAACTATATTTTGACATGTTGCCAGGTCAGATTTCACAATAGCTCTTTAAGGACTGCAACCAAATTCAAAATTAGAATTCTAAGAGGATCGAGTCTTTAATTTTGAGTATGAATTTGTTTTCTCCGAATCACGCTTTTTTATACTTCTGCTCAACCTGCTAACAATATAAAGCAAGTGCAATTTGGTTGTGTATACTGCAAACGTAATTTAAAGCTGAAAGTTGTACCAAACACTGCTGCATGTTTAGAATATATCTAACTTTATATTTATGTTGAAATTACAATGGTGTGATTAGTTCAAGTTTGCATCATCGCAAAATTTACACCGGTAAAATGAGTAGGTTATTTTATTATTCTATGTAATAATTAAAAACAAATAGATCATATTAGGAATATCTGAATATTACCCTTTTCATAATGTTTTTTCACAATGGAAAAGAGTCCACCGACATCTGCTCCGGCTAGGGCATCTTCGAGTTGTTTCCTGGTGACGCCCTTCATCCTTAGATCCCATTGAGATAGTAGTTCTCTCAGAGCCACGGTGGTATCATCTTTAGACCTCTGCATGTTCGTAGCTACAGTGTAACTCACGCCCATTTTATTGCAAAAGGTTGTATAATTTCCATATGGAAATTCTTTTGACAGTTCATCGAACAGAGCATCCTTGTCTACCATGATTATTTCTTAGATGTGTTACGATTTATAAAGAAAACGAAACCCTGTGAAAGCAAAACCGAACAATAATGAATGTAATGTGCAAAAAGTAAAGTAAAAAATATTCATTTGAAACAACAAATCGCCACAGGGTCTGACCCGATAACAAAAACAATTGTATGATTTCTCGAGTAAATCGTGTGCATATGAAAAAATGAATAGCCTGTTTTTATAATTAAACATGCGTTTAACTGCTTATTAATAGTAATCTATCATTCCCTCCCAATGTGCTTTACAATATACAATTGATACTAAATGACAACACCTGTAAAATGATGAGCAGTTAGTGCTCTCTCAAAATACTTCGACATCTGTCATGGAGCGTTGCGATACTGCAGCAACTGAAAGACCTCACAATGTGAAATCACTGAATTAAATAGGACGAACCCAACGTTTGTGTACGTGTTAAATCACATGAAATCTGTACTTCGAGGCCATAATAATAAATCATACCATTCTATGCGTCTAGCGGAATGATTACCTTTTTGAATAGGTGATTCAATGAGCCAACATACATCAAACTCTGAGAGTATTTTTGTTATAAATGTATAAAGTATAATTATTTTTGTGCGAACCTACATCTAACAAGCTTTGCTTTCAAGTAGGTTCGTTTTTTTCATTTCCTGTAATTAAATCATTTTGCATTACAATGACTAAAAAACAATGTCAAAGATATTGCAATGCTTATTTCTGTTATTTTATTACGTTTATTATTGTTTTGTTATTGTTTATATTATGCAAAAAGAAATGGAAAATAAATTCGCTCTGTAGAGAGCTATTATTATTATTATTATGTCCCATTTGCAGGCCAAACAAAATAATGAAAAGGTTAACTTCCACCTGCATTTATCTTCACACCATCATGCACGTTTACACACGCGATAAAAACCTAATCAACAAAGCCCGCAAAAGCCGTATTTAGCCTACGAAACATTTTCCCTAAAGATCGAATATCCTTCATACCATACTTTTCGATACCTGTATACAACCAATCCTTCATACAAATTTTGAAATATGGGGCTTATTGATAAAATATACGAAAGAATAAGACAGATGCTACAAAACATTCCTACCCGAATCCCTACGATTGACAATTTAAGAAGTTACCATTGATACCAATATATCAACACTGATTAGCGGCTTAGCGCCATCCTAGAGGAAACCGACGATCCCCCCCCCCCTCGCACGAACAGCAGTAGCAGATTGCTGCTGGCATCACGTGATAAAGCCCTCCGAAAAAGCTCAGTAAAGCAACCTTACCTTGAAGGCAAAATAAACTTACATCAAATATGGCATCCACATTAAATCTTGTTAAAACTTATTAGGATTCTCTCATATCTGGCAGTACCATTGTACATTTACTATCAATATGTTGAAGAAAGCTATACTGAACAAATTACAAGATAGATATATATAAGACAATCCACAAAATGAAAATAATACTTAATACTCTTAACATTTTTTAACATGAAATCTTAAAAACAAATTACAAATTGGAAAACTATTTATTAATCGATATTGATAAATCACATGAAGCTAAATACACGACAAAATAATAGGCAATAGTAACTTCATGATTTAGGAAGGTTGGGGACAAAGAAAATATCACTAATATATAGAATATGCCCCATTTGTAAAACTGACATAGAGAATGAAATATAGTTTCTAACAAAATGAACGCGCTTCAAAGATCAAATTTCTAAATATACTCTTAAGTTTAATAAAGATATAGACCAGTTATGGTCATCCGATTGCATTGTGAAAGAAACGTTGTGGAATCGATCAGAAAAGGTTGATCATCTAACATATAAGTATTGGTGTGTACTGCAAGGTCTGGAATCATCAAAATGATAAGAAATTTGGCCCAGTCTCTGTAAAGTTACAAGCACTGTACACAGAAAGATGTATATGGGACTACGCACACGTGCGCGACACGTGCGTTTATCTCTCACATACCAATAGCTAAACTAATTTACCAAATATGTTAATTAGTAGGCGGTTTGCCGGCAAAATTGTTATCATCATGTATTAGTCAAAACCTATTCTTTCACATGATTGGTAATAAGAGCTTCCATTTTATTTTCTTGAAATTGGGGCGTTTCCAATACTGGTCTTTACCTTTAGTACCGGACTTTCAAAACCTAAACGCCGATGAGAAATGCAAACTATTAATTTCCTATGACGAAACCGATATAAACTCAATACAAATATTTGAAATAGCCTAAATGAACAGACCTACTGAAAAATAAGTTATCAAAATGCAAATATGCATACCAACCCCCACCCCCCCCCTTACCGTTAACAAAAAAAAAGTAATTGATTGTTTTGTTGTTGTTTTATTGTTGATGTTTTTCCCCTTTGTTATGTTTATGAAATATTAATTATTACAACATTAATAATTTCGCTAACATTTAGTATTGCAAAAAACATTATTTTTTGTCACCCCATGCTTATTTTCTCCCACACGGTTGAATTTGATAAAAGGTCTTGTTGCTGGGTTCATCTCCTTGTTTTATCATCATTTTCCTTTTTATTTGAAGATGAAAAGTTGCAATAAGTATTACGACTAATAAATCGTATTTTCTTCTCGGTATTTTATTCCATGCAGTAATACGTTGATTTGTTTGCCTTTCCTGGTTATTGTCATCTTGACTTTTTCTCTCAATTGTATATGTAACACTATAATTTTGAAATTGTTTATCCAATGTTATTCAACATTGAGAATGATTCTATTTGATTCGAATTTAATCAATAACATTTGAATTGAATTTGAATGTATTTCGAGAGAGAGAGAGAGAGAGAGAGAGAACAAAAAAGAGAGAGAACAGAGGGAGGGTGGTGGTATGGATGGGAGTACTTTTTCAGTTTCCTTTCATACTATAAAGCCCGGTACTGATGAATTTATCTGGCATGTGACTGCCATGTGACGATTCCTCAATACTGCAATGTCTAGTGTCATCAAAATATTCAAAATGCATGGTAGAGACGATGAACAAATAACAAAAATAGAACGTCGTCGTTTTTTTTTTTTAACTCTCTATCTATGTGTGCTTATTCCTATGAAAAGAGGAATCAACCAAGCGGAATCAACTGTTAAACGAATCATTATGAGTCAAACCTGAAAGAGTAAATTACCACGTCATGGTTGTATCAGAGGCTGAACGATTACTGCTTAAATTCATCAAGAAATGATGCTAAGATTGCTTTTCCCTAAAAAATCACCTCCAGACATAAAACTAGATGGAAACATGACCGAAAAAACTGATATTGTCTTGAAAACATTCAGAAGAGAGAGAACAGAGGGAGGGTGGTGGTATTCATGGTAGTGGGAGGGTGGTGAAACATTCATGATGAGCTTCCATTCCATTTTAGTCTGCTCCCTCATATTTCAAGTTTAACAAGTTATTTTGGACGTTTGGAGGAAATACTTTTACATTACCTGCATACTGATTCTTCAGGGAAGAATGTAATATCTACATCGGATCCTTATGGGAGTAATCTGCCATGTTATCAATGTTCCTATAAGTCTGGTTTTGGCGAGACATCTATAGCTCCATGTTCTAAGTGTGCTGTACGTTCTACACGTAGTATGTTCTATCCTGTGGATGCTAGGAATGTTCAAGTGTGATGTGCATAGTGTGTATGGAATGTTCTTACCTTAACACATAGTGGGATTTATTACCGCCCTGCTCCGAACTGACCATTAATTTCATCCGACCTCAAAATGCCAACCACCAAGTCTCAGTCAGCAGACATTGCTCGGCAGGTTATCGCCGAGTTGGAAAGCAGCAGTCTTCTAAAGAAGTTGGTAAAAGATGCAGTCCAGGAGGCTGTATCTGACATCGCTGCTCAGTTAGAGGAGTACGAAGGGCGGGTAATGGATTTGGAGGGGAAGGTGAAAGCGCAGGAAGAGGAAATCAAGCGCCTTAAGAAGGAAGGACAAAGCTGTACAGTTTTTTTGTTCGGCTTTAGAAATAAAGCTGGATGCGTTAGAGCAGCAGGGAAGGTGTAACAACATCCGAATCCTCGGAGTAAAGGAGTCTGCAGAGGAGATTCCGGAGGTGGTCGTGATGGAGGTTGGAGAGAAGCTTGGAGTCAAACTAACCCCAGCTGACTTCGATCGCTGTCATCGCCTCGGCACGTCTTCACCTGATGCCAATCAGAGAAAAAAACATCGCCCTCTTCTGGTAAAGTTTTCAAGCCGGCGCATCAGGGGTCTGGTAATGGGAGCCAGATCCAAGCTGAAAGGCACTGACATCTTCCTGAACGATGACCTCACACCCGCCAGACAGAAGCTTTTGTACAATGTCCGCCACTGCCCGAAAGTAGAGCGATCCTTTAGCCAAGAAGGGAGGATCTTTGCGGGCATAAAGAACACAAGCGGCGGCTTTACCAAAAAACTTATAACTTGTGATGCAGACATTGCTAAGCTCTGAAAACCAACAGAACAGTACACCAGCATCTCATTATCATACTTTCAGTATTTTTCCTTGCAGTTTTTCTATGGCAGCCTTTACATGCCCATTTTATTGCCTTACGTTATTTTTATACATTTTCTCGTTTTCATGTATTTTCTTATTTAACTTCCTTTTCTGGTCTCTTTTTTTTTCTTCTCGCTCTCTTGCAATTATTATGGATCCTTCCTATATTGTAGCTTTAAATGTGTTTTTGTTACCTTTTAATCTTTGTAGTATATTAATCTTCCATATATGTGTTAATATGTTAACATGTTAATCTTTGTAGTATATTAATCTCCCATATATGTGTTAATATGTTTTCTGACAATCTTCTTGACTTGTACTCCCAACACTTAGACTTCATATTTTATTTTGTGATTCCAATCCAAGATGGTTAATATAGAAGAAGTTGCTTGTAATATTTTTGAAAATAATGCAAGCACGCTAGAGCCCAATGTTAATGATAATTTTGATCATGCCTCTCCAATTGTTTGTCATTACTGTTCAGAAAATCAATTTATGGATGGGTTCCGTAATAAATGTGAAAATGATGTTACTGTCCTACATTTAAATGTTAGAATTATGCATACAAATGTTGATGCTTTTAATACTCTTATCAGAAACCTCAATGATAGCTCTACAATAATTGGGGTCACGGAGACTTGGTTTTCGAGTGAGAGTGATGTTAATTTATATTCTATTTCTGGATATAGTTTGGTGTCTAATCACAGACGTGATAAAAGAGGCGGTGGTGTTGCTTTATACATTCCAGTTGGTATGGATTTCCAAGTAAGGCATGACTTAAATGTGATGACTGATCAGTTGGAGTCTATTTGTGTAGAGTGTTTTATTCCAGGCAAAAAGAATGTTATCTTTGGAGTTATAGACCTCCCCAGAGTAATATAGATCTTACTGTGAATGAATTGCAGAGTATATTGTTGAACCCACTATTTGTCAATAAGTCAATATTCTTAATGGGAGAATATAATATAAACCTTCTTCAATGTGATGAAAATGACCATTATAATGCTTTTTTGAATATGATGTTGTCATTTTCTTTAATGCCATTAATTACAAAACCCACAAGGGTAACTGATAGTTCATCTACCCTTATTGATAACATATTTTGTAATTTGCAACCTTTTCCATCTTCAGGTATTATAATATCAGATCTTTCAGATCATTTCCCTATCTTCACTAGAGTGAAGTTTCGTAATACTGCTCATAAACATGAATGTAAATATATTCGTAAAAACAATCCTACTAACATTGAGAAGTTTCGAGAAGCACTAACGGCAACTGACTGGAGTGCAGTTTTACTTGAAAAGGATGTTAATATTTCATTCAACAATTTCTTTAATAAGTTTTTGCTACTCTATGATGAAATTGTTCCGATTTCCAAATGTAATACTAGAAATCGTAAGAAAATTCCACGCATGCCATGGGTCAGTGCTTCCTTGTTGAAGTATATCAATAAGAAGAATAAGTTGTATTATTCTTATAAAGTTAGTGGAAGAGAATCATCACGTAAACGATATGTTGATTATAAAAACACCCTTACTTCAGTCTTGCGTGCAGCAAAGAAAACATATTATTTTGCTCAGTTTCAAGCAACTTCAAACGATATCAAAGGAACTTAGAAAGTGATAAGAAATGTGTTCAAGTCAAAGAAAAAAATTCTGATGTAAAGAATATTGAAATTGATGGTCGTTTAGTGGAAGATAAGAATATTATTGTGGACAAATTCAATGATTATTTTTGCAGTATTGGTCCTAATCTGTCACGGGCGGTCCCTTCCTGTCAAAAATCTGTTAACGATTTCCTGAAAGAATCTAACAAGAAAAGCTTATTCCTTTTCCCATTAGTTAGGGAAGAGTTGCTTACTATTGTGAATTCGCTTAAGGCTGGGAAAAGTCCTGGTTACGATGATGTCAATAATGACATAATTAAACAGGTTATCTTAGCGATTATTCAACCCCTTATTCATGTTTTTAATTCATCATTGTTAAATGGAATAGTCCCCGAAAACATGAAAATTGCAAAAGTCGTACCCGTTTTTAAAAAGGGTGATCCTCAATCTTTTTCAAATTACCGTCCTATTTCCCTTCTAACCTCCTTCTCAAAGATTCTTGAGAAAGTGATTATGTTTAATAGAACTTTAGAATTTTTCAACAAAAGTAAAATATTTTCAAATTTTCAGTTTGGGTTCCGAGAGAAACATACTACCTCTCATGCCTTGCCGCACTTTATAGATAAGATTTCACAAGCAATAGACAAAAAGATGCACACAATCGGTATATTTCTTGATTATTCCAAGGCATTTGATACTATAGATCATGAAATTTTGCTAGGGAAATTATCGCATTATGGTGTCAGGGGCACAGCTCTGGACTGGTTTAAGAGCTACTTAGCTGACAGGAAACAATTTGTTTCTTTAAACGGTTTTGATTCAGGGTTACAGAATGTCACATGCGGCGTTTCTCAGAGATCTCTCCTTGGTCCGCTCTTGTTTATTGTATATATTAATGACTTTCATTTCTCATCTGATATTTTGTCATTCATTTTATTTGCTGATGATTCCAGCTTGTACTATTCACACAAAAATTCACAAACTCTGTTAGAAACGGTTAATTTCGAACTAAGTAAAGTTACTTTGTGGATTCAAGCAAATAAATTGTCTTTAAATCTGCAAAAGACAAATTATATGATTTTTAGTAATACAATCAAAGTGCTTCCAGGAGATGTATCATTTAATAATGTATTGATAGATAGGGTATCATCAACAAAATTCCTTGGTTTGCACATTGATGAGCAAATGAGTTGGAAAATTCATGTAAATCATCTCTATAAGACATTGTCAAGAAACAGTGGCGTAATTCATAAATTGAAATCAATTTTACCTAAAGGCATCCTTCTATTAATGTACTCGACATTATTCCTCCCCTATCTTAATTATGGTGTTCTTGCTTGGGGTAACTCTCTTAAAACTAACCTTGAAAAGTTATACTTGATTCAAAAGAGAGTCTTAAGAATTATTTGTAACGTTAGCTTTCGTACGCACACTAATCCGCTTTTTTATACGCATAGAATTTTAAAGGTGCAAGATATTTATCACCTTCAACTGGGTTCTTTAATGTACGAATTCGATTCTGGTGTCCTTCCACAGGCTCTAGTCAGCATTTTTAAGAAAAATAGTCAAGTTCATGACCATACTACACGAAATGCCTCTGCGTTTCACTTACCCCAGGTAAGGACAAAGTTAACTTTTAATACTTTGGTTTTTACTGGACCTAAATTTTGGAACTCTCTAGGCTCTAGCGTTAAGCAATCTGTTAGTCTCTCTTCATTTAAGTGTAAACTTAAGGTTTATCTTCTCGATAAATACTGTGACTCATAGAGTAGTTCATTTTTGTACTTATTATGGTGCCAAGATATATTATGTATTACTATAAATGTAAATTTTCTTCTTGATATTAATATGTGTCTAACTGAATATTTTCAGATTGTCAACCTCTTATTCCCTCCCCCTTTTGTCTTGTGCCCGTTGTGTGCTGTGCCTATTGTCGATGTGCTGTAGTCTTCTATTATTTCTCATATTTTCTCTTTTCTCCCGTCTTGTCTAGTCTCGTCTCTCGTTTTGTTGTTGTTGTTGTGTGTGTGTACACTTCTTGTTTTGTTATACCCCCTTTTCCCTATTGTATTGTTAGGTAGTCACAAATATCTATTCATCATGTTTTATCCGGCTCAGAGGGGACCCTAATAATTACAAGCTCTGCTTTTACCAGGGTCTCCTCGTCTTTCTTTTAGTTAACTTTGTTTTTATCATTGCCATAATTTGTTATTTTGCATTGCAAATGTGTTATGATCCAATGTTATGCTCTGTATGTCATTTGAAAGAAAGACAAATAAAATCTTATCTTATCTTATCTAGAAGAACAGAATGAATAAGACATAAATATGATCATGTATACACTGCAAAACAAGGTGTTATTTCAACACCATGAGTGTTAATTTTAACACTTTCCCACCAGGGCTTAGAATTAAACAATTCAATTCCACTTTTGGTGTTTAATTGACAACTCCTACTGGTGTAGATTAAACCCAAAATTTGGAATCATAACAAATTAAATTCCACTTTTGGTGTTTATATTCTTGTTCATCCATTAGAGATTTTTCTATGGGTTTCTAATGGTGCCACATTCCATATTCCCTATTATCGACCATTATCGACCAGGGTAGAAAAATTAGTGGTAAACTGATAATTCATAATCGATGTCGGCAACTGTCCACGAATAGGTATATTCTAATCTTCATTGCATTAAACTCCATCACACATATCATTTGAAGTACATTCAAGATTAACATTTAAGTGATACAGGCTGGTACACGAATATATAATAAACATGCATGTTGTTTCTTGGTTAGTAATCAAATGATCATTAGGGACTTTTAGATTGAGTGGACGAGAACACGACGAATGCCGACTTATCATGCGTGTCAACGTACTCAACTGCTCATGTTGACTACAATTAGAAATCTTTTAGATTGCACTCGACGATATACATGAATGCAGTAAAGCCAGTAAGTAACACTATGAACATGACGAAGAAAGTGGACAAAATATACAGTTCCTCATTCTACCCTCAACAATAGGCCATTTTCGTAATGTAACCAAATTTAATGCATAAGTGTTTGTGCCTCAATACAAATTATTTTATTCACCTGTTAGGAATAATAGTATTTCAAAAGTCAGAATGCAACTGCGTATATTAAGTGTTGCTAGGTAGGTCAAGCCATCATGTTTAAAAATTAAAATTAAAAATTACAAAATTGATGTGCATTGTCATAATTTGCTTAACAAATGATGATAAATGTATTTTTCTGTGAACACGTGTATAAGCGCGCGTACACTTTGTGAAAACTTATTCGACCAATCAACCGCCTTAAACAAAATCACGTGATGATACTTCGAGCATAAAACTACACCATGTTACTTAACACCCAGTAATTATTAATGCATGTTTAAATCTGACCGGTGTTAAAAATAACACCACTAGTGTCAAAATAACACCAATGGTGTCAAAACAATTCAACATCATACTGGTGTAAGAATTTCTACACCCTGGTTTTTACAGTGTACAATTTGTGTTTTCATGGTAAACTTGAACCATAATGCATGGCAGTACAGATGAATTTTTCCTGTTTAATAGGGACCAGGGGAAAATGCAATAAATTATTGATAATTGATTGCATTTTCTTTTCCTTTTTTGTATTTGTGAGGGCTGCCCCCTACTCTAGCCCCCGCTGCGTACAGTCATGATTCAGGGACAAAGCAATAGCCTCGTTACTGTGAGGCCCAGGATCAAAACGGTGTTGATGTACCATATTAGTGCCCTTTTGTGAGGCAGTAATCCTCATTACTGTCAGTTATGACTTAAGGACGCAGGTCCCCTAATTGATAAGCATAGTAGCACACACATGCTTTAGCAGTTACGCAATACAAACATTCACACATTATTTTTCAGTAAAATCTGAGAATGTACACTATTACCTAGATGTATTAAAGGGAAGTCCACCCTGAAATTAAGTTAGTTTTAATAGGAGTAGAAAAATGAGAGAAACAAGTCAGTGAAAGTTTGAGCAAATTCCGATTAAAAATAAGGAAGTTAGGATTTTTGAAGTTGTGATCAATCAAACACAAATTGGCAACTCTATGACGTATCATGCGAGCTCAACTTCCATTTGCTCAGTACTAAAAAAATCTAAAATTTTCATTTGCCCTCAAGAAAAATTTCAACCATACATGCACCCTAAATATAATAATTGCAAATATGTACTATACTCCCCCTGCAAGGAACAAATATATATTCCGTCATCAATAACGAAGAAAACATGATTTTATGGAATATTATGCACAAAGAAAATGAAGGAGAGCTCGTATAATAAGTCACAGAGTTGCAAATTTGTATTTGATTGATCACAACTTCAATAATTCATAACTTTCTTATTTTCATTCAGAATTTGCTCAAACTTTCACTCACCTGATTTTCTTATTATTCTGCCTCTATCGAAACAAACTTATTTTGGGGGTGGACTTTCCCTTTAAGAATCATAGGCGCCGGAAGTGGGGGGGGGGGGGGGGGGGGGACAGGGGGGCAGTTGCCCCCCCCCCCCCCTCCGAAAACAAAAACAGTAAAGGAGTAAACATGGTTTGTATTTTTAATCCAAAAAAAACGTAACAATAATAAAAACCTGAATTAAATCACATATACAATTCCATTCAAAGAAAAGGAAAGTTCACAGGAATTAAATTTCATAAACATTGCGCATGCCACCTATACGGTATTTATCAATGGAGGTCTCTATAATAGCGATACACGCATATCGTGGACATATTGTGCGAGAATGGGAAAGCGTGTCCGTGAGAAGACATGAGCCCCTGAACGCTGGCGTACTGATGGAGGGGGGGGGGGGGGGGTTATGTATTTCTTATTCGAAACAAGTGATTTACAAATGTTGATGTTGTGACATGATTTTTCCGGCATTTTTTCTCCATTTTTGTTTGTAAGTCGTACCTTTTTATGCATTTGTTGGAAAATAAAAAATTCCCAAATTACAGTCAGGCGAAATACGCTAATTTAGAAGCCTTTATGTCATGGTCTGCAAAGTGGTTGGGCTCGTGCCCCCCCCCCCCCTCTCTTTTTTGAGAAAGTATGTTCAAGAGAAGAAAAAAAAAGACGGAGAAAAAAATAAGTGACCTGCCAATGTCACAAATAAGGTATACAAAATGCTCCTCTGACCGTAATTAAATGCTTAAAACCCCAGAGCTTACGGGGTCTCCGCCCCCGGAACCAACAAGGGACCTAAGGCGGGCCCCTGGAAGCTCATCTGACCGTAATTAAATACCTAAAACCCCCGAGCTTCCAGGGGCACTGCCCCCTGGATCCTACCAAGGGCCCTAAGGCGGGCCCCTGGATACTCATCTGACCGTAATTAAATACCTTAAACCCCTGAGCTTCCGGAAGCTCTGCCCCCTGGAACCCCACCAAGGGCCCTAAGGCGGGCCCCTGGAAGCTCATCTGACCGTTACTAAATACCTCAAACCCCTGAGCTTCCTGGGCTTTGCCCCCTGGACCCCACCAAGGGCCCTAAGGCAGGCCCCTGGATGCTCATCTGACCGTAATTAAATACCTATAACCCTGAGCTTCCAGGGGCTCTGCCCCCTAGACCCCACCAAGGGCCCTAAGGCGGGCACCTGGATGCTCATCTGTCCTTAATTAAATACCTAAATCCCATGAGCTTCCGGGGGCTCTGCCCCCTGGACCCCACCAAGGGCCCTAAGGCGGGCCCCTGGATGCTCATCTGACCTTAATTAAATACCTAAAACCCCTGAGCTTCCGGGGGCTCTGCCCCCTGGACAACACCGAGGGCCCTAAAGCGGCCACTGGATGCTCATCTGACCGTAATTAAATATTAAAACCTCTGAGCTTCTGGGGGCTCTCCCCCCCCCCCCTTGGTCAATTGCCTTACAGAGGGGCCCCTGGATGCTCATCTAACCGTAATTAAATACCTAAAACCCCTGAGCTTCCGGGGGCTCAGCCCCTTGACCCCCTGCCGAGGCTCATGCCCTGGACCCCACGCCAATTTACGCTCTACCTGATCGATAATACTCTACTTTGAAAAACGTTCCGCGGGACCTGCATGTAACGTGTAAGACTGGTGGTGATTCAGATTTTTCGTCTGCCCCCCCCCCCCTTCCGAACTTTTTTTTTCATTACGTCACTGCCCCTGGAATGTGAGCCCCCCCCCCCCCCCCCCCCAGTCCCAAACTGCTTCTGGCGCGCCTGTTAAGAATAGATCATTTTCAAAATCATTCCATAAATTTGGGTAAAACAAAATTATTCCACCATTATGACCAACAGTGTACTTCCACAATGTTTGAGTTATTTTGATGAAACTTGGTACACTTGATGCTTTTGAAGTAAGGATATGCAAGACATATTTGTTGTATGTATTGGATAAGTTGTGACCATGGTAACCACAACCGTGCACCAAAAATATGCCATTTTTTATATAAAACCCTTGTAGAACGAACTTCTTGCAGTGTAAAATGTTTGCAGTAACTTGGCATGTTAATTGGTG
>JAVYIG010013269.1:0-48328 GCA_035222895.1 Strongylocentrotus droebachiensis
CAAGGCTAAACCTTTCAAGTGCCAATCCTGCGGAACACCTTCACTACCAGGAACATGCTGAGCCGCCATGAGAGGCTCTCGCACACTTTCAACCATAAGTGCCGGGTGTGCGGATTCAGTTTGTGAAGAAGCGCGAGTTGAATAGACATGAGAAGATGCACCCTGATTGGAAGAATTTCAAAGCCTTGCCAGGTAGACCGAAGAGGCAGGAGAGATGGAATAAAGTGGTTCATAGCGATCATGATGGTGAAGATGGTGAGTTTCTTTTCCTCAACGCTCCAGAGGAAGACGAACCGCTTGAGAATCAAGAAGAAGAAGAAGGAGAGAGTAATTCTAATCTGCCAAAGGACATGCTTGGCAAGAGGATTAACTATTATGACCGACCAAGGCCGTATAAGTGTCGGTTCTGTCCAAAGCGATATCTCGGAAGGAAGGCTCAACTCGATCACGAGGCTGAAAGACACACCAAGAGGTGCCGCTTCAAGTGCACTCACTGCCCGTCTGTATTCGCCACGTCGATTCGCTACGTGGAGCATGTGAAGAGACACGTTGAGAACCGTCCGTTCCAGTGCCCTCACTGTCCTGGGGCCTTCGCATCAGAGAGCGCTCTCCACAACCATCAGGGCGAGCACACCGGTCTCAAACCGGTCAAGTGCGACGTCTGCGGGAAGGGCTTCCGTACGCGCCACTTCATGACCGCCCACAAACGCAGGATGCACAAGGTCCAACAGATGCGTTTCACCTGCTCCTTCTGCAACAAGCCTTTCTCCGATAAAGGAAACCTGATCAAACACGAGCGCCGCCACAAGGGCATACGACCCTACGTCTGTCTGGTCTGCGGTCAAGGCTTCACCAGCAACTACTGCTTGACATCCCATTCCTATACCCACACCAAAGAAAAACACTTCCAATGTCGGCACTGCGAGCAGAAATTCACTCTCAACCAGCATCTGACCAATCATATCTACAAAGATCATACGTCCGGTGAGAAAGTACAGAATGCCCCCCCAGCTCAAGAACAGAGCGCACAGAGCGCAGCAACTATTCCTGCCACGCAACCCATGGATATACCCATGCAGCCACAGCTACAAATGTAACTCCTACATGTAGGCCGGTCCCAACATCTTCTTGATCTATGCGAGCACTTGCCAGTGTTCTAGAATTCTTTTTAAAAGGTTCTTGAAAACGTTTTAATTAAAGTACTCTACGTTATAGTATTGCAATGAATGCCATCCTGACAATAGTATTTTCCTGTATTTTGTGCTTCATTGTTGCGCTAATGAAAAATAAAATTCTGGTATCGATTATCGATAAGAGAAGTGTGTCATTCAATCAATTAACCAGGTGTTCTAGCAAGAAGTTGTTGCTATACTCCAGTATTGTGTAAAAATTAATTGCACGTAACCGATTTAAGAGGGAAAGAATATTTATACTGATTTTGCCACAGACCACTAGTGGTATTAGTCTAGTGTATTGAAATCCTAATTGGTCATCATTAACAGCTCATGAGAATTGTTTTGGTATGCAATATTATAAGCCCTCAAATAACTGAGCAATGTGTCAAAGAAATGAATTTGATGGAAGAAGTGGGCATTTTGGGGGCTACAACTACAACTGACCGTTTACTATAACATTTTGGAGAATATTTGTCAAATATGTGCTTTTTTCTATTTCAATATGTGTACCTTTCATGGTATGATTTTAATCAACAATCAACTTCTAAACGTTGTTTTTTAACTGGAGAATGTTCAGAAATTCTTTGATTTTACTCTCATGAATGTACCATATATAGTGTAAATAGTAGCTACTGTCTCGTTGTATGCAACTACTTGTATACATGGACTTGTGTGTATTTATGTTATTGTTGTAACTGTTTGTGCTATAGACAGAAGAAGAAGAAGAAGGGGGAAATCATTTTCATGGTGCCACAACACTTATCATATATAACTTGGCATTATTCCGGTTGGGATGCATATTACAAAATGTGTACTAGTATTGAGTGTTGACCCAGTTCTGAGACCTTTGCTATGTCCTCGCATCAGTCAACACTAGCAGGGGTTAAAAGCGAATGGCCTCAGAAAAAATGTTTAATGAAATTATGCCGTCCTTCAAAATGAGCCTTGCGACAAAACTCTGTCTTTTGAGCCCTCAGATATACAGAGCATATTCAATTTTAAGTAGCCCCTTTATTTTGTATTTTTAAAATATATTTATATTTACTTTTTATTTTAGGACAAACTATGGTGTTGAAAATTGGAATTAAATTATCAAAGAAACAAACCAATTAGGGGCGCCCCTGGGGTTGGGGGAGGGGTACTGGTGTACATGTATCCTAAAACTAGGAAATGTTGGAATCTTTTTAGATAATAGAGTGGAACTTTTTTTTATCATGGAAATTGCTTTGTTGTAATGACATTTTGTTATATGGGGATTCAAGAACAATAGAACAGAGGGGAAAAAGGTGGACAGGGAAAATTACTTTAGGATTGCACCTTATAGCAGTGTTCTTTATAATGAGGTTCAACTGAACCTGTAATCTTCATCCGTAGACCTACCTGTAGTTAAATATAAATACATGTACATGTACGGTAGTCATGTATGTTTGGCGAATCATGTATAAATTGTCACAAGTTGATGGATGTCAGTTAACTCATTGGCACCGAGGCATGTGACATAAAACTTCCTCTTAAATTGAGATGTATTTTTTTATTTTTGTATATGATTTGGTAATTGAGAGTGAACAAATGAAGCAGAGCAAGAGAGTTTGGGAGAAAAAAGAGAGATGAGGGAAAGAAAGAAAGATATGAGAGAAAGGCAACTGGAGAAGAAAGTGAGATGGGGAAAGAAAGGAAGATAAGGAGAAAAGAAGATGAAGAGATAGGGAGATGAGAGTGAAAGATGAAGGGAGATAGGCAGAGAAGAGATGAGGAAAGATGAGAGGGAAAGGAGAAAAGGAGATGAGAGAAAGGGAAATGGGCAGACAAAGAAAGATGGGAGAGAAAGAAAAAAAAACAGACGGGGAGTAAGATAAAAGGGGAGAAAGGGCAGTGAGGAGAGAAAAGAAGATGACTTGAGTGTTTGATAAAGAGATTGGATACGAGGGAGAAGGAGTCGTATAGATGGGTATAAAGGGGAAAAGGGTTGTGCAAAGAGGAGATAGTCCTTGATGGCATGGATGGGACACAGAAAGATATAGTGCAGGCCTCATTATAGTGCAGCCTGATTTGAAAAAGAGATAATGGATGAGAAAGATAGAAAGATTTTGAAGAGAAATTAGACTCCAGACTCCGCCACATGCTACTTCCTACTGTGCTGTCTAAAAATTCGTCCCTTGGGGTAAGTATACACTATCCATGCCTGATCAGGAAAATTGAAGGGCATCGTCGGATGCACCCCCCCCCCCCCCCCCCCCCCCAACTCAGTGTTATTTAGGGTACGCATATGCGTGTTCCTCCTTTTGAAAACGCCCCCTAAGTCCGGTGTGTAAAAGTCAATTTTGTGTATGTACAAGCCGGACCTTGGTGTGTGAAAAGTACCCCTTTACCGGACATTTTGATAACACGCATGCGGTCATTCCGACCCCGAGTGGGGGAGGGGATGGCAACTAACATTTAATAATGTAAACATAATTATCTCACCATTTATCATGCATTTTTTCAGATATACCCTCTTCTTATCCATCGCTTAAATGTTTTAAAATAGGCGGGAATGCACGGTGGCAGATAGTTTGTTAATATGGCACTTGATTGTATCTCTGATGACCCGTTCCCCACATATGAAACAAAGCTCTCACATTTTTTATTAAATAGCATGCATGATGTTTCATAAATTTCTAACAAGCAAAATAAAAGGAGATGAAGAACAGATAGAAAGGAAAAAAAAAGATTAATAATAAGAATACGTTTACTCCCAAGGCTATTATTGATTTTATATTACTATAACACTTTTAAAAACATCTAAAAGTCAAACAAAGACATACTAAAAAATGTTACTAGAGAGAGAGTGAGGAACAAAGACAGAGCTAGAGAGAGCGAGAGAGAAAGAGAGAGATAGAGAGAAACAAAAGAGAGAGAAAGAGAGAGAGAGAGAGAGGGGGAGACAAGAGATAGACAGACAAAGAATAAGAAGAAAAAAATCAGACTTTGTTGAAGTAAACCAGTTTCTATGATTTCTTTCATAGATCTCGTACAATTTCTCACACACGGAGGAAAAGCTTCGTGTTGATCTTATCATCCAACTCTAGAGCTACATGTATCATTCACTTTTAAAGTACTTTTAAAAACATTTGAGCCAAACCCTAAAGTCAATTAGAAACCAATTAAAGAGCTTGGTATTTATACCAAGAGAGAAAATCTAAAATCAATTAAAACCTACAAGGTTGGTAATAATATCATCTTATAATCAGGTGGGCTGTATCTAATACAGACCACCTTATATTTTTGTTAAAATTGCCTTTATTATCAGGTGGGCTGTATCTCATACAGACCACCTTATAATGTTGTTAAAATCGCCTTTATTTATTTATTTTATTTCGACCCACTTTTTTGTTAGCAAGATAACTTTAAAATTATTCAGTCAAATACCTTGAAATTTAGCACACATGTGTATAGGCATATGGAGAAACCACAATAAGGTTTTCAACCTTGTCCTTGACTGATGACGTCATCTAGGCGCCATTTTGTAAAATTTTCTGAATATTTACTCATGATCATATTTTCATAACGGTAAATCATTTCTCATTCATATTAATCATGATCAAGGTCAATATCAGTCCGGTCAATTTCAGGTCAAAAAACGCGCGCGTGCGCGCGTACTTCCGCGCGTCAGTGCGCGCGCAAAATTTGTAAATGCTCAAAATCGTCTAAAATGTATTTTGCATACGTTTCAGGTCATATTAAGCATTTTATAAAAAATCGCGCGTACGAGCATGCGCGCGCGTTTTCGCGCGTAGCATCATTAAAAAACATAGAATTGCCATTTTTTTTTTTTCATAATATTTCTCATATTTTTTCAAGGAATTTGATTCCATGTTTATCTCTTTATGACCATTATTAACAAGATGAGCGTAAATTCAAGATAAATGTCAGTGCGCGCGAGGTCTTTTAATACATAGCATATATGGGCAAAAACATGCCTATACAAAATCCGTTATAGCTCTTTGGAATGCACCGGGATCCTCAATTTCTTTTCATATTAAGATAGAGTATGAGTCGGAAATATGATTCCATGTCTCATTTGGCCATTAAGTGTATCGTGACATCATCACAATGGCCTTGGAACTCAAAATACGAATTTGCATATTATGACGTCAGCATATTTATGTAAAATTGATTGTATCTCTGTAAATATTGATCAATTTTCTTCAAAATTTTGATATGTTGTAGCTAAGACAATTCTCTACAAGCGCAGTAATAACCATTTTTCATTTTGATGACGTCATCATAGTGAAAATTTTGATTAAAGGCCTCATGTCAAAAACTTCATAATTTGCGTGTTATGCCTATAGAAGGTGAATTTAGTTCACGTTATGAATCTACATGATATTGTCTTTTAAGAATTTGTAAGCAGTATGTCGCTTATTTTTGCTCTATTTTGTCTCAAATGTTAGTTGACCAGCCCACCTATACTTGTTCCAAACAAGTATTATATGTCTAGTTTATTTATTTATTCTTTATTTTTCTTATTTTGACCCACTTTTTTGTTAGCAAGATAACTTTGAAATAGTTCAATCAAATGCTTTGATATTTGGCACACATATGTATAGGCATATGGACAAAACACGGTAAGGTTTTCAACCTTGACCTTGACTGATGACGTCATCTAGGCGCCATTTTGTGAAATTTTCTGAAAATAAACTCATGATCATATCTTCATAACCAAAAGGTATTTCTCATTCATATTTATTATGATCAAGGTCAATATCAGTCCAGTCAATTTCAGGTCAAAAAACGCGCGCGTGCGCGTACGTCCGCGCGTCAGTGCGCGCGCAAAATTTTTAAATGCTCAAAATCGTCTCAAATTTATTTTGCATACGTTTTAGGTCATTTTAAGCATTTTATAAAAAATCGCGCGTACGAGCATGCGCGCGCGTTTTCGCGCGTAACACCATTACAAAACATAGAATCGCGATTTTTTTTTCTTTCATGATATTTCTCATATTTTTTCAAGGAATTTGATACCATGTTTATCTCTTTATGACCATTATTAACAAGATGAGCGTAAATTCAAGATAAATGTCAGTGCGCGCGAGCTCTTTTAATACATAGCATATATGGGCAAAAACATGCCTATACAAAATCCGTTATAGCTCTTTGGAATGCACCGGGATCCTCAATTTTTTTTCATATTTAGATAGAGTATGAGTCGGAAATATGATTCCATGTCTCATTTGGCCATTAAGTGTATCGTGACATCATCACAATGGCCTTGGAACTCAAAATACGAATTTGCATATTATGACGTCAGCATATTTATGTAAAATTGATTGTATCTCTGTAAATATCGATCAATTTTCTTCAAAATTTCGATATGTTGTAGCTAAGACAATTCTCTACAAGCGCAGTGATAACCATTTTTCATTTTGATGACGTCATCATAGTAAAAATTTTGATTAAAGGCCTCATGTCAAAAACTTCATAATTTGCGTGTTATGCCTATAGAAGGTGAATTTAGTTCACGTTATGAATCTACATGATATTGTTTTTTAAGAATTTGTAAGCAGTATGTCGCTTATTTTTGCTCTATTTTGTCTCAAGTTTTAGTTGACCAGCCCACCTATACTTGTTCCAAACAAGTATTATATGTCTAGTTGTATTTCGTTTCACAATTAACTATAACGCCCTCTACGTCTCACTAAATTCTGGACTAATTATGCTACCCTCTACCTACTGTAATTTTAGTCAATTTTTAACTTCAAATCAGGACAGAACGACAGGAACACTGGTGATAAGTTTGACTTGGTATGTTGTACCTAATCTTCCTATTTGCTTTCAATTTCATGTTTTACTTAGTTTGTTCTTAATAAGAAAACTGCGTCGCGTCGTAGATGTAGTGCCAGTTACTTTAGTTAATTATTATGACTATGAGAGAGTGCAGTACAGTGCAGTGGACCCTTTGTCTCCTGCACATGCACGGCCATGCACGGGGGGCGAGAGACTGTAAATTTAAACTGGTGCTGTATACTGGGGGTGTGTGAGAGAGAGAGCCGACTGGGCCTCGGCTAGGGCTTGGTGATAATGTGTTTATGATATTTATATCACCAAGCCTCAACTGGCTCCCATAGACGTGCGCAAAGAGGCAGGTAAACAATAAACCCTAAAAGTAAAATGCGTTCGAAAAAACACCCCTTCCCGCACGTGCACCCGACAAATATTGGACAGTGCAGTGGCCTTAACATTTTGCTAGGTCGCTCCCACTCCCCCACTCGGCAATTCAAAATCAGGGGGCCGTTTCTCGAAACCGTCATAACTACAAGATCAACGACATCTCGCCACTGTCACGCAACTTGTCAGCTAAGTGTTTCACGAAGCCGTCTTAGCCAAGATGAGCGACAACTTCCGCGACAATGAGTTGTCACTGCTCCGAACCCGTCATATCTTTTTAATTGCTGTAAAGCGCCATCACAAGTCAGTTTGTTGCTATTCCATGGGCCTCGAAATGTACGATTAGTTTCACTATCATTTTGAGAAAAATATAGACGAGTTCGGTACGTAATTCTCTGGGATGCGAAATGCAAATGTACAAAAGTGAGAATACAAATTACACAGAAACTTTAAAAAGCTGAATATAAACATTAAATCACAAATCATTAAACTATAACGTATAAATAAGATAGATAAGAATGTTACACACCGTTTTCCATAGTCGATCCATAGTCTGACTTAGGATACCGTCATACCTTTGGGGCCTATGTGCATTATTATTCCCTCTCTAATTACTTCTTCCAAATTATATTTTCAATATCAAATCAATTATATAACGAGTATTTATGAGACTCTGGAATAAAAACTGGCTGAGAAAAGGTATTTTGCCTACATTTCCTCGTCACAATAAACAAAACAAGTACGTATTGATAAACTATCACATTACGGTATCCTTCAACTAACTTTTGATTCGACTGTCGAAAAAAAAACACTCACCGGTTTTTCTTCAATTTAAGAATCTTTACAGAAATATGCAAATCGTTTGATGATCTATATTTAATAATGACACTATTTATTATTTATTTAAGGAGAATTTATATGTATATATTTCTTTTTGAACAATTTTAGCCCCAAAACTTGTTTTGGGTTATTCTTGATAAATCAAATGGATCGTGACAAAGACTATCTTCTTGAGCTGCTAGTATCGCGATATATCGATATCATGTCTGTCATGGCTTTGTGAAACGGTTTATCCGCTTCATGACATCTCCGTAGGTCGGCGACAAAGATATGACTGTCATGGAGTTGGTTTCGAGAAACGGCCCCCAGAGGTAGAAATAACGAAATATTAGCTAATATCTTACCAGATCGATACAGCTTGGCTTACTTTCCACATGTACCGTTGTGTGACTTTCCGCTTTGCATTATTTTTAATTACAAAGATATTCACCTCTGACTTGTGTTGGCGGCACTTCCCTACTTCCGCTGCTTCCGTACAATGTGTTGATACAGAGATGTACATATCATTGAGAGCTTCATAGGAGAATATATTGCTAGCTATTACCACACATAGGAGCATCACTATCCTGGCTGTGTATAGCCTTAAGGGCTCTCTCGAAATGTTTTTTAATGATAGTATTCGAGAGAGCCTTAACTGGCTCCCATAGGGCCCCACGGAGAGGTAGGTAAACAACATCAAAAATGTGTCCAAAATCACACTTTCCCGCACCCGCCCAATATTGGACAGTGGCTTTGATAAATTGTGTGGGACTTGTGATCGTAATTAATCCCAGAATATCATAATCAGAGGTAAAAATAAAAAATTAAAAGCAATTTTCTTACCAGACCGATCAGCTTAGCTTCCTTTTCACGTGTACCGTGGGAATTTACGATCTCTACACAATGGTGATGACCTCTGACTGGCACTTCCGTAATTGTGGGTAAATTGTGCTGCTTCCGTATAATGCGCTGTATGAGTGTTATTCAGCGCATTATACGGAAGCAGCACATTTACGAGAATGTGCTGCTTCCGTATAATGTGAGTCTAACTAGATTGGAAATTCGTACGGAATAAGAGGCCTAGGTGCTTAAACCTGCGATAAAGCAATAAATGAAAACGTCTGCGAGATAAGAAAACTATCCGTCAGATGTTGCGCAAGAGCCACGAGTCACGAGTCACGTATGTTTTCACCGGGGCCTAGACAGCTCGCCCCACAAATAACCCGCCCCAAGACAGCTCGACACAATACCCTGGACATCTCGCAACAATACCCTGCACAACTTGTCACGGTCGAGTTGTCCAGGGTATTGTGGCGAGATATCCAGGGAGGGTATTGTGCCGAGTTGTCCAGGGGCGAGCTGTCTGTGTTTCGAATTGTTTCGCATGTATGGTGTGTTTTTTGCGCAGTTTTGATGTCATCGTAATCGAGAAGGGAATCATGCCGCCGTGTCTGTAAAAGAAGGAGAAAAAAGTGCTTTAAAAGTGAGTTTAAATCTTTTTATTTCTATACTAACATTAAATTAACATACTTCACTGTTGTAAAATGTAAGACAAATATAATATAACCTATGTTATGTTGTATTTGTCTTACATTTTATGATATTAAAAGTGGAAAAAATCCACCCCGTGCATACCACATACATGCAGCGCTAGAGGTCCATACGCATTAGCATGGACTCTCTATGCTTTGCTGGAGTGGCTATTACCAACGTCATTTTTTCCAGTCCAATGTTTTTTTTTTGTTTTTTTTGTATTCAAAAAAAAAAAAATCTTTAATTCCTTTATAGTACGAGCCATGGACGACAACTTTCCGCCTGGTTTTTACTGTCCTGAAAGGGATCAACAACCTTCGCAGCAACCGCCACCACACCAGCAACATGTTGCACCCTACCCCATGGACCTACCGTACCACACAACCTCACAGCATCAGCCTGAGTTCCTTGTAGATCAGCCTCTGAGAGTATTCCCTGCACAGCACCCTGGAGCGGCCATACTGCGATCTGTATTTCACGGTAATGGCTTCAAACTTGAAATTCACATTGCCTGCCATTGTCTTGATGCTAGAATTGCTTTAATTTTGATAGAGATTTAGATGCTGCTTGTGAACATGTTATTGCAACCTTAAAGGTAATACAAAGTTTTGGGAAATTTTGAAAATTGGGTGGATAGTGAATCTTTACAATTTTGATATATTTGGATGCCCCTGTGGATGTATTATAAGCACTTCAAAAATTAGCCCCTAAAATACTTCTGTTTTCGAGAAAAATTGAATATAAAAATTTACCGGTGCTCCCGGTAAATTTTGATAAATTTCAAATAGCACCTATGGCCGTGCAATGGTAGCTGCGACCATGAAAATCTCAGAATATGTAGTATAGTTGTAATATATAATTTCCAAACGGGAATAGCTAATCGGTCGATTTTAGTCAAGAAACATTGTTTCATAGCTAAATTAATATCTTGACCTTGAGAGGGAGCTATACAACATAAAGAGTTTATTATTTATAATTTCATAACTTTAGACTCGATTTCAACCTCGACAACGATCTATGAATATTGTAGGAACGCATATGCTTCCAATATGTTAATTTGAACCAAATTCATGACCCCATACCAAAACTTTGTAATACCTTTAATCCTTATGAATACTACAGGCTGTAGTTTTATTACATGTATTATCAAAAGGAAGTTCTTTTTTTGACTTGCTATGGTATTCAATGTTCTGTTTTTCACGCTTTATCAAAAGATTAATTGCTTTAAAAGAATCATTTATTAGTTTGCATGAACCGTTCTCCCTCCCACAAAGAAACAGGGGGGGGGGGGGGGGAAGAAAGGGAATGCCAGCTACAGGTTGTACATATGTATTTTCTTTAAGCATGGAAAGATGATTAATATAAAATATAAAAGCAAGCAAGCACAAAAGAGAAGACAACACTTGTCTTACTTACCTGTATTTAAATTTGTCTTCACCCATATCTGTCTTCTGATTTATTCTTGAACTAGAATCTACACCAATGCTTCCAAGCCCAAGTCTTGTGCAGCAAACTCGTCAGCAATCACCCTTCACTGCTAGAGGTCACGGGGTCAAATCTACAGCTCCGAGTCTGTCCGCAGATTTTACCCAACTCCAGCCTCAAGGTCAGAATTTGGTGCTCTAGAGATTATGAAAAACTCCTTCTGTATTTCTTAACCCTTTGCTTACGGGAACCTGGTGGTCACTGTGTTAGCCTATGGGACTTATACAATTCAGTAGTAAACGGGTTAACTGTGACATAGAATGGATAACACTTAAAGCCCCACTGCACTACTTATAGCTACTTGCGCCCTCTTTACAGCCAACACTGCTAACCGGTACCTGTTGATCCCTCATGATGCCCTTTTTCTTATGTTAATTGAGAGCTGATTTGATAACCACCTGCCAGTGACCTTGTAGGGAGGTCTAATCCATGCCAAACTAGTGCAGAGGGGCTTTAAATAACGGATTGTACTTGGTGCTCACAAGGGATATCACTGAGTTGCCAATTATACAACTGAACATTTATAACTGTCTTATCCTTTGTTGGATTTCCCTTAATATTCCATTGATCTTCATTTTATGATGTATGCATGTGCATTGACTAGTCTCCACACAAATCACATTTTATCTTTATTGAGAGTAAATTTATTTGATTGGTCTCATCAGGACAGAACTTATATTCAGGCTGGTAGTTTTGATATATCGTCTGTTTGAAGCCATTAATGCATTAAACCCTAGCAAAGAGTTACAGATATATTATGATACAAGCATAGACCCCAAACATACAGTAAAGTGCCAATTAATTTTGATTATTATTAATCATGATATATTCCTCACTTTAGGCGAGACAACTGCACCACCTCCACGTAAGAAATCACAATGTAAAGAACAAAGTGCTTCAGCCACAAACTCCTCAACCTCGGATACGGCCCAGCTTCTCGTTGCCCTCAATCTCAAAAAGAATGCAATCATCTCCTCGAGTCAAGAACTTCCAAAGGGCCTCATCTTCAAAGTGTCATCGGAGGACAAGGTGGAGGGAGTGGTTGCCAAGGATACAGTGGAGAAAGGGGTGGAGTTTGGACCATACACAGGAACACTACTTGATGAGGAGCAGGGTTGGTCCAAGGACACATCATGGGAGGTAGGTAGTAATAGTGATAATAATAGTATGAATCAGATGTTTCTATAACACTCACATCCACCACCATCCAGAATTGTATTCAGTAAACAACAAAACGTCTACATCATCTTCCCTGCAATGTTTTATATTTAAAAAAGATAACCAGATTAGTAATTTTTATGGTTTGTTATGATCACAGATCTGTAATCCAGGCGGAGTTTTCTTCTACATTGACGGACGTAAAAACTGGATGTCCCATCTGAGATGCGCAAGGAGTGAAGCGGAACAGAACATGGAAGCATATCAGTATTACGGCAATATCTACTTCCGAAGCACAAAGGTCATTGAACCAGGAAGTGAACTAAAAGTGTTCTACAGCGAGGTATACGGGAAGTATGTAAGAATTCATACAAGACTCGAGGATCTCAAATTTGACCGAGGTATGTACTGCCACATTTGAGACTCACCTTGGTTGACTTAAAATTCCTGATTTCTGATTTCTTGATTCCTGTCTGATTAGGTACTTGAATTCATGACTTCAACCGTACACCCAACAGTACACCTAACCCTAAATATGTCCTAAATATCCAATAAAAACCCTAACTCATTATTGATGAACTCAAACCTAGAGAAATTGTCACTGACTCAAATTTTAGATAACCATCACAGGATACATTGATAGCAATTATTGTACAGTTGACATGTTTTTGTGTTTAATACGTTTTTTCACCTGAACATTTGTATAAGACAGTGTGTTGTGAAGAAAAGTTACGGCAGCTTTTGTGATATTTGATAGAAATAGAAGTGTACCTAGAACTTAGCCTTGGGGAACACTCCATTCATGGGCCTGTTTAGATTTGGAGGAGTATTTCAAAGAATTCCTAAGAAATTGAATGGAAAATATTTTCTCTCAATGTATTTCAGATGCTCAGAAGTTCCAATGCAGCCAGTGTGAGGGTCTGTTCACATCTGCCAAACTAATCCTGAGACACATCAGATATGAACACACCAGCCGTATACCAGATGAGATGATCCCTGTCCTGTCATACAAGAAGAAAAAGAAGAAACCGGCAGAAACTGAGTTGACCATTAAACAGCATGTCAGGAAAGAGAAACTAGACAGTGACATGAATGACAGTGATGACAAGAAAGAGTTGGTTTTCAAGTGTGGAACCTGTGGGAAGATCTTTCCTTCCTGTGGTAGGCTGAAGGCACATGAGTTGTTCCACGAAAACAGCCAAGAACATGCTTGTCCTGTGTGTGCAGAAGGACAGGCGAATGCACAGACCCTTGCCATTCACATGAAAAAACATGAACCCAAGTTCTACAGGTGTAAGAAATGCAACCAAAAGTGCAAAACAAAGACTGCCCTCAATAAACACGAGAGGGAAGTCCATGGGCATCAATGCAGGTTTTGTTCAGAACGTTTTTTTAAAAAGAGTGAATGTATGAAGCACGAGCAGACACACCAAGCTTTCAAGTCTTTAAAGCCTGCTGCGAAGAAGCATGAATCACTGTCAAAGACTCAGGCATCACCTCCAACGATCCACCAGCCCTCTGAACCATCGCCCTCTGAGCCCAAAGACATGCTTGGTAAGAGTACCAATTACTACTTACAGCAACGTCCCTTCAAGTGCCGCTTCTGTCCCAAGAGGTATGTCTTACGTAAAAAGGTAAATGAACATGAGAAGGAGTGTCATACAGGGGAAGCAGCATTCAAGTGCACCCATTGTCCTAAGATCTTCACCAGCAAGGCTGCGATGATGATCCATATGAAATGCCATGAGCAGCACCGCATGTATCGCTGCACACTCTGTCCAAGAAGCTTCGCATCGGAGAGCGCCCTCAACAACCATCAAGGAGAACATACCGGACTGAAACCGTTCAAATGTGAAGTCTGTGGCAAAGGATTCAGAGTTAAGAAAGCAGTCTACGCTCATCGG
Source organism: Strongylocentrotus droebachiensis (assembly GCA_035222895.1). NCBI lineage: Eukaryota > Metazoa > Echinodermata > Echinoidea > Camarodonta > Strongylocentrotidae > Strongylocentrotus > Strongylocentrotus droebachiensis. Next base: position 14,222 of record JAVYIG010013269.1, read on the forward strand.
AGACGCATGCATCAGGAACGACCAAAACGATTCTTCTGCTCAGTCTGCGACAAAGGGTTTGCCGATAAAGCGAATCTTGTCAAACACGAGAGACGCCACAAGGGCATCAGGCCTTACGTTTGCCTAGAATGTGGGAAAGCGTTCACAGGAAATTGCGCTCTCACAGCTCACAAGATAGCATTGCATACTGCCGAGAAGGCCTTTTCTTGTGAGATCTGTAGTAAAACCTTCTCTTTGAACCAGCATTACACTTATCACATGTTCAAGCATAGAGTACAAGGTGATGCTAGTCTATGTGAAAGTACAAAGCAATGAATGTAACCAACTCAATGTAGGAGCAGGATAATACCAGTATTTTTATCGCTTTCTCTGTTATTTTGAGAAAGTAAGCATTTTGTAAATGAGTACCGGTATGTCTTATTTCTTTTTACCAATCTCTATCTTCGGGTCGGGATGAAATGTGAATGCATCAGTTTGTATCTACAGATTACTTAGGCTTTAATTACTTTTTTTTGTATTGCCCTTTGCGACTGACCCAAAGTGTTACAAGTCTACTGTCACAGCTTTTTATTAAAAAAAATTAGAACTATTTTTTAGAAGAATAAAATGTTCAATGTTTTTTTTTTTTTTTTTTCTTCTTCAAATCGAGGTGCTGGCATCTATTTAAAAGGGCAATACAAAATCTTTGGGGGGGGGGGGGGGCCTTATTAAGCATGTTCAAGTAGAGAATATTGATACAAGCATGTCATACAAATGCTCAGGGTTTCCTGGATGCTTGACTCACCGCTTGATTCTATGTTACATCTTTGTATTTCATTCATTCATTCCTTCATTCATTCCTTCATTCATTCTAAGGTTTATTGAATTATAAATTCCTTGTTAAAACAGTCGGGAGACTGATACAAACAAACTTTACAAGGTTGAAATGTTCAAGAATATAAATATAAAAAACAAATACATCATTATGGAAAAGAAACAAAAATTTGTTCAAGGAAAGAATAACAATAATTATGGAAACTTCAATATATTGCACTTTATACATAATATAAATTGAATGGATGAGTGGGAAAAAAGGAAAAAGAGAATGGACAAAGAGTTTCATTCCCTTTACTCGTACATGTAACATTTAGATTTTGAGGGTTTACATTTGAAATACAATTAACAGAAATTGGTATATAAAACACAAGTGATGATGATGATAACACCAGATATACATGTATTACAAATGAACAGATCTACTAGCAAATATGAAGAAAGTTGGAAATTAAGAAATGAAATGGGAAGCTGGGGGCCGTTTCTCGAAACCGTCATAACTACAAGATCAACGACATCTCGCCACTGTCACGCAACTTGTCAGCTAAGTGTTTCACGAAGCCGTCTTTGCCAAGATGAGCGACAACTTCCGCGACAATGAGTTGTCACTGCTCTGAACCCGTCATATCTTTTTAATTGCTGTAAAGCGCCATCACAAGTCAGTTTGTTGCTATTCCATGGGCCGCGAAATGTACGATTAGTTTCACTATCATTTTGAGAAAAATATAAACGAGTTCGGTACGTAATATCTTGGGATACGAAATGCAAATGTAAAGAAGTGATAATACAAATTATACAGAAATTTTAAAAAGCTGAATATAAACATTAAATCATAAATCGTTAAACTATAACATATAAATAAAAGAGATAAGAATGCTACACACCGTTGTCCATAGTCGATCCATAGTCTTTTCTTCGGATACCATCATACCTTTGGGGCCTATGTGCATTATTATTCCCTCTCTAATTACTTCTTCCAAATTATATTTTCAATATCAAATCAATTATATAACGAGTATTTATGAGACTCTAGAATAAAAACTGGCTGAGAAAAGGTATTTTGCCTAAAATTCCTCGTCACAATAAACAAAAAAGTACGTATTGATAAACTATCACATTACGGTATCCTTCAACTACCTTTCGATTAGATTGTCCAGAAAAAAACACTCACCGGTTTTTGTCTCGCCTGCGTAGCAAAAAGCGAGACATAGGCGCCGCTTTTCCGGTGACGGCGACGGCGACGGCGGCGGCGGCGACGGCGTCAACATCAAAAACTTAACCTAAGGTTAAGTTTTTGAATTTTTGATATAATTTTTAAAGTATAGGTTCTTAGTCAATGAAACTTGGATTATAGGGTAATCAAGTATCCCCAATCATGTGAGTAGAATTTCAGATCACAAAGTCAAGGTCAAAGGTCATTTCAGGTCAACAGACTTGGACTATGTTGTAGCATCATCATCGAAAACTTAACCTAAGGTTAAGTTTTTGAATTTTTGATATAATTTTTAAAGTATAAGTTCTGAGTCAATGAAACTTGGACTATAGGGTAATCAAGTATCCCCAATCATGTGAGTAGAATTTCAGATCACAAAGTCAAGGTCAAAGGTCATTTCAGATATAATTTTTAAAGTATAGGTTCTTAGTCAATGAAACTTGGATTATAGGGTAATCAAGTATCCCCAATCATGTGAGTAGAATTTCAGATCACAAAGTCAAGGTCAAAGGTCATTTCAGGTCAACAGACTTGGACTATGTTGTAGCATCATCATCGAAAACTTAACCTAAGGTTAAGTTTTTGAATTTTTGATATAATTTTTAAAGTATAAGTTCTGAGTCAATGAAACTTGGACTATAGGGTAATCAAGTATCCCCAATCATGTGAGTAGAATTTCAGATCACAAAGTCAAGGTCAAAGGTCATTTCAGGTCAACAGACTTGGACTATGTTGTGGCATCATCATCAAGATTTTCAAAATGCTTCCTTATTTTTCAACCGATTTTGATTCTGATTGTTTCATATGATAGGGCTAGGAGGGGGATTTAAAACTTGTACACAGAATCGTGAAATTCATTATCTATGCTAATTTATGCAAATTTATTTGAAATCACAAAAAATGCTTCTTCTCCTTCATTTCTCGACCGATTTTGATTTGGTTTGCTTTATCTGGTAGAGCTAACTTTGGTACACTAAACTTCTACACCGAATTTTGAAATTGTTCTCCATTAATTAATAATGGTAATTTATGCAAATTTTTTCCAAAAATAACAAAAATTGCTACTTCTCCCTCATTTCTTGACCGATTTTGATTTGGTTTGCCTTATCTGGTAGAGCTAAATTTGGAACACTAAACTTCTACACAGAATTTTGAGATTTTACTCCCATTGATTAATTATGATAATAATGCAAATTTATTCCAAAAATAATTTAAAAATCACAAAAAATTCTTCTTCTCCTTCATATTTCGACCGATTTTGATTTGGTTTGCTTTATATCGTAGAGCTAACTTTGGTACACTAAAGGTCTACACAGAATTTTGAAATTGTTCTCCATTAATTAATTATGGTAATTTATGCAAATTTATTCCAAATATAACAAAAATTGCTTCTTCTCCCTCATTTCTTGACCGATTTTGATTTGGTTTGCCTTATCTGGTAGAGCTAAATTTGGAACACTAAACTTCTACACAGAATTTTGAGATTTTGCTCCATTGATTATTTATGGTACTTTATGCAAATGAAATGAAATTATGTCCCTTCCAGGGCATCACATTTTTATTTTTTGACCAGTTCAAAAGTGTACCACGATATTTGTTGTTGCGAGATGCGGATGAGCACTACAATGTACGTCATTGACGTTCTGGTTTATCATATTGAATTGCGTTATGCAGGCGAGACCGCCGAGAGCGTTTCCCTTGTTCTTCAATTTAAGAATCTTTACAGAAATATGCAAATCGTTTGATGATCTACGTTTGATAATGACACTATTTATTATTTATTTTAGGAGAATTTATATGTATATATTTCTTTTTGAACAATTTTAACCCCAAAACTTGTTTTGGGTTATTCGTGATAAATCAAATGGATCGTGACTAAGACTATGTTCTTGAGCTGCTCGTATCGTGATATATCGATATCATGTCTGTCATGGCTTCGTGAAACGGTTTATCCACTTCATGACATCTCCGTAGGTCGCCGACAAAGATATGACTGTCATGGAGTTGGTTTCGAGAAACGGCCCCCAGAAAAAGATCTAAAGAAACAAGCGTGTGTTTAATGTGTACAAATGTGTAAAAAATAACATCAAACACAGTGTCTCATTCTGGCATTATTGTACTATAGATGCTATAAAGTATTATGGGTGCATAAACCATTTAATGGTAATAAAGTTTCATTAGTATAGGAACATGAGTATAAAAGAATTTATTAGCAGGCTATGTTGTGCATGCCTCTGTGCAACAGTGAAGCATTTAACTTTTGCGAACCCTGGCTTATCGGTAACCATTTCATTCCTCTTCTCCTTGCTTCTCATTTCCTTCTCTTTCTCTATTATTTCCAAGATAATTGTATTTACTATGTTGACTTTGTATATATACTGTGAAATTCTGATTTTTATGGCCAAATAAACATTTACAATAATGATGATAATAATCATGGGGTGAGATTAAAAAGCAAAAATTACATGGACGAATTGAGCATTAGGGCAGCATCATTAACTAGGGCAAGGAATAGGATTGGTCCCAACTGTGTACCCTGAGGTACTCCACATGCAAGGCTCTTTGGGCTTGATGCCAGCATATAAGATAAACATGATTAAATTGCATATCTTGCCAGTTTTTCCTGAAAAAAATTCTAAAAATGATTTTTGCTGCCTTTCTAAAAATGTGGACAATGGACATCCATAGCATCATGAACCTGTACATGTTCCAATTCTCCTTATTCAAGAATAATGTATTGTTCATGTGCAATATTGAAAACTTCATTTAGGCGCTTTGAGCATGTTTATATAAATATCAATAATAATATGTATGTTAACACATTCAAAATTGGTTCATCAAGTTTGAAGGTAGATATAGCAGTATTTGTCAATCTAGGTTGCAATGAAAAACAGCTTTTAATTTGAAAAGGTGACTCATGAAATATGAATACAGTTGTATGTATTTAAAAAACAAATTCCTTGGGACTCCCAGGAAAATCTTCTTGTGGATTGTTGTATCAGGGCTGAAGAAAAATGTAATACAGAAAAGTTGGAGCAGCAAAACTTGTTATATTAAACCATAGTTTGTTATAATAGTATTCTTTATTATCAGGTTCTGTTTGTTAATAAATTGTTTGTGATTTTTATTTAATTGTAAGGAGTATTAAATAATGATAAATAATTTGTTCTTTTATAGTATATAATACATTATGATGTAATGTCCCTACTAGTTTCCAAAGAGCTTTGGAAATTATTACCCTAGCTTTAGCTCCCAAAGCCGTTATCAGCGCACAGTGTATATACCTTACCTGGGTGGAGCGTGGCATGCAAGATTAACGTCTTGCCAAAGGATGTTAGTGTTGTGGCAGGGATTGGAACCCTGTACCTAATGGTTCACAGTCCAGAGACTTATCCACTGGACCACAACATGCCTTTCAGATGTGCATCCAGTTAGTGCAGGAAAGTAATCCATTTCTTTTAGGAAATAGATATGAAGTATGTAGGGAACATAGATGTGTTTAGCAATAAGGCCTACAAAAAGATGTTGTATTGTCCTTAAGGTGCTAAAACTTGGATCGGTCGTTTTTTTATTTTTTTTTAACCTTTTTTTTTTCTTCTCCTTCTTTGGGCTGATATTTTTCAGTTTTCAATGTTTTAATATTTTTTTCTCTCTAAAAACGGTTAAAAAAAAAAATCTTTTTTTAAAAGCCAACCGTAGATTTCAAGATTTTTGGGTGGGTCGCAAAGGGCAGTACAACATCTTTTTTTTTTAGGCCTAATGTTGTACAGATCCTGATCCAACTCGATTATTTACCAAAGTCATCAATATATCACAAGTATATGATATAGAATATAAAATCATCTCATATAGCTATCATCTTCTCTTCAGTTTGATACCTTTGCCAATAAAATCAGATCAACTCATGACTGAACACAGGATCAGTTTCTTGAAATTTAATACAAAATGTTATTCCCAAGTTTTTGAACAATATAATATTGAGGGATCAGTGACACAAAGATGTAACTCCATTATGAGAAAAAAGTGGTTTATGTGTCACTGAGCACTTGGGCCTTAAGGATTAAGTTTATGTTTCACTATCCATTGACTTCAATGGGGTGTTGGGTGGAGTTTAGTCTTTGTGTTTCCTGGAAGGCCCACATTTTCTGAATATTTTGATATAAAATACACATTTTGCCAAAATATGGATTTACCCCTTTGTGTCACTGAACCCTCGATATGAATTTTTTGTGAGTTTGAAGCTGAAATAGTCTCCGCTTTTTAACTCATTATTGTTGAAATGTGTAATTTTACATACTGTTTGTAATCTATTTTGTCTCATGTACATGTGTGTAAAAGATGAATATAAGCATGTGTAGAAACAGAAATATACAAGCCACACGTTTTTTGAAATGTACTTGGTTCCATTTAATCATGTCAGTTTCTCATGGAAAATAAGGAAAGAGCCCGGGGTGAGAAGGGATGAAAGAGAGAGAGGAGATAATTCGCGAAAAGGAAAGATGGAGATAGATGGATAGAGAGAATAAAATGGGGGGGTAGCTTGGAGAAGGATTGAGACAGAGAGACAGAGAAAAGGTGAAGGGAGAAGAGAAAAGGAGAGAGATGCTAGATGGTAGGAGAAAAAAAAATAAGCGGCTCGGGATGAGTGGGAGAGAGAGACACTGAGATGGAAGGAGACAGGGGGAAAAAACATTGGAAACGGCTGGAGATGGCCGGTGGGAGACTGAGAGAGAAACAGAGAGATGCATGGAGACAGGGGGAAGGGAGGAGAGACGGGGAGATCGATTGAAGGAGAAACAACATTGGAAGCGGCTCGAGAAAAGAGGGAGACTGGGAGGAAGAGAGAGAGAGACAGACAAAGGGAATGGAGAAGATAAAGGAAAGACCGAGATACATGTAGGCTACATGCATATAGACTGAGAACAAAAAACACACTGGAAGCGGCTCGAGATGGGTGGGAGACTGAGAGGGGGAATGGAAGAGAGAGATCGAGATAGACAATAGAGGAGGGGAGTGGGAGACGAACACAAAGAAAACTGAGACGGCTAGAGGGAGGAGACAGTTAGATCGGGGTGGGGGGGGGGGGGGGGGCTGATGAAAGAGAGATCGGGAAGGATCCCTTTAAACAAAATTGAAGGTGCCTGCGTGGATCCAAAGGCATTGCGCTCAACCTAAAAATTAATCTATCATAATATTCTTCTTAGTTCCTTACTAAAACATGCTCTACTATTTCCTAACAGGATTTTTCACGAATTAATATGAATTAGATCATCTCATAGATGAGTATTACTAATTTTTCCTGCAATCTTCTCTTCCAAAAATCTTTTCTATATTATGATAGCCGCTAGCTTAATTCAAGGCGTTTCTTACTTGATTTTCTTTCCTTTAAATTTAAATTTCACTTGAGATGCAATTACTGACCGGTTTTATGTGTATAAGAATGAAGACATCTTACTATCGTTTTAGTGAAGAATTTGTACGATAGTTTCTGTTGTTTTTTTCTCTCTCTAGAGAGAAAAAAAAAACTTCTTTGACAACAAGTAGGTTACGGTGTTGGGAGGGCTAGGGATCACGCATCCATCTTGGAAAAGCTAGGAAGGGATCGGCCAGAAGGTTTGTTGGTAAATTGTAACCCTTTCCTATTTATTTTGAGGTGTAATAATGATTAATTTATATCAATGAATAATGAAAATAGATTTTAATATCTGAATATTTAATGAAAGTCTCGCAAAATCCCGAAATTGTTGAAGTAAGTTACCCGTTCGACGTGTACATTAATGCTTTTGTTCGCATTTTTGTGGTCCCACAAATGTATTTTCGTGTTTGTTGTTATTCTTATGAAATGTTACACCGCACTGCACTATCAAAGATTATGTCACTCCGACAATACATGCATGAGTTCTAAGTCACTCTAGAACAGCAAAATCAATGAAAAAATGGGAAGACTGAGGTCTGAGCTGAACGAGGATCATCTTGGATTCTTGGTAAACGCAGACAGACGTGTCCTAAAAAATATCGATCGTCCACATTTTCACAGATGCGAAAAAAGGATTCCACGTAAAAAAATACCCCCAGATCACAGTCTACTTTTTTTTAATTGCGGAGCTGGAATTCAGGCTTTTCAGCCAGATTGCATGCTGGAGCTCGGGCATCCAATGCTGCCTCAAATCAAGCCGCTGGTTTCTTTTATCAGCGTGCGCATTCCCTATATTTTAATGAGAAGTGAAAATAAACCTGGAAAAAAGTCAGAAAGTATTTTTTGTTGTATAAACTTGTAAGTTGCGTAAAACCCCTTGAATGATTTGATTTTTTTTAAATCTAGAGCTCTCTTCTTTCATTTCAGATGAGTGAGGCTTTGACTTGCAAGCCTTTCCACTTTTTCCTCTTGCTTCAGTTGGATGGATGATTTATAATGTTAAAATGCAGTGGTAATTTTACATCTTGATATGTGTTTTTCTATCATTTTGTTTGTTTATTTAGAGCCCCCTTGTTCCACAATGGATCTGAGCTACCGAGATCGTCAGGGCTACTACACCGAGCAGGACCCACAGCAAAACATACGCCACCACCATCACCAGCCACAACACCAGTTGCAGCCACAGCAGCCACAACTCCTACCACACTATGCTCAGCAACTCTCCCATCACCAGTCCCTGTTGCAGCCTCACCTCTCGCAGCATCAGCTTCACCACTCTCAGCCAGCCTTTGTGCTGGACCAGCCGGATCAACGCAGGGCCAGAGAGGAGTGCGCTAGTAGACTCGCTGGGCCCCCTGGTATGCAGCAGCTAATACCAGGTAAGTTCAAGTCCTCAGTTTAAGCTTGTCTGTACTAGTTTAGCCAAAATTGATTAGACCACACAGCGAGGTCACTTACAGGTGGCTATCTCATTAACTCACCTCTCAATTAACATAAGAAAAAGAGGATCATGGGTTTAATCATAGGGGACCAACAGGCACCGAATGGGGAAGTATATAGAGGGAGCAAGTAGCTACAAGTAGGGCAGTGTGGCTTTCAAGTGTCTTCTATCATCCTGTATTGCACAAATGATATGATACTGGAATTATTAATTTAGAATAATTTTTTTTTTGTACTGCATTATAGTTATACATCAACTTATTTCCAGCCAAATGTTCGAGGGATCTTTACTTCTATTTTGCATGTTGATGAACATTTTGTTTCTGAAGCTTTATACTTGTAGAAAAGTGTGATTGTGAATGATTTGTAATGACCAATTACTTTAAATTCTTAATCTTTTATATTTTGATTGATGATCCTATTTTATGACCATTTACTTTGTAAAAATTGTGCAATTAGTGTCTGGACTACTACTTGGTATTTGTAATAAACCCCATTGAATTGACTTGCATTTAACTGAATTGAATTGAGTCTCCAAGTGCTTAAAGGGCAAGTCCACTCCAAAAATAACTAACCTTAAATAGAAGTAGAAAAATCAGACAAATCAATCAAGAAAAGTTTGAGAAAAATAGGGTAACTGATAAGAAAGTTATGAATTTCTGAAAAAGCATGTAAAACTATAGAACAATAGAAATCACTGCCCAAATTGCCAATTTGGTTATCAGATTGTGATGTCATGTCCTCACTATTTATCAATTGCTTTATATAGTTTAATCCCATTAAATGACCCTTATAATCTTTGCTAATGTGTTAGGACTCTAGGAAAACACCCTTCCTTATTTTGTAATATTTATACTTTTTTTTGTTATCTTGCAGGTCATGGGACTCACAACCACCAGCCTCAGTACTCTGATCACACCCACCCTCTGCTTGCCCAGCTTGGTTTGACCTGTCAATCAGGGTACCCTCCACAGACCACCACCAACACCCAGTCCATGGTGGACACCACGCCCAACAACCAACCGTTCCTCTCACCAGACTCACCGTCCCCTCCACAGCCCCAGGAGACCAGGGACGAACCCATGGCTGTCGAGGCACCGATGGTCGATCAATCCCTCGCGGAACCCCCCATGCCCGAACCGCCGCCGGCACCACCCATGGAGACCGACGGTGTGACCGAATCACGAGTTGCACCACCCGTTGCACCGGCGATGGCGCAAACGCCGTCTGCTGATGTCGACAATGCTGCAGATGCTTCAGAAGCTGCATCACAAGCTCAGCCTGAAGCGGAATCTGAGTCTCAAACTCAAACTCAAACTCAGGAAGATACCTCCACCAATGCACCGGGTACCAGCGCCACCGAGGAACCCCCAAAGAAATCCGAACTGACCGTTGCAGTATCCACACGGGCTAGCAAGATCTGGAAACCAGACCTGCCCCTCGGTCTGTCTCTCAAATACATGCAAGGTGGCAAGAAGATTGCAGGTGTGAGGTCTGAGAAGTCTCTGGAGAAGGGTGCCACGTTTGGGCCGTACAATGGAAAGCTGATAGCTGAACCTGTGGGAAGTCTCAAAGACTCTGCCTGGGAGGTAGGTACAGTGAAACCTAGGGAGTGTTTCACAAAGACTAAGATCAACTTTAAGTTGGACTTAACTATGACAAGCTGTACATACATGCCACCAGTTGCTCTCACCATTATGAACTTTAGATAATATATATTTTCCTTCAATAATGAATTATAACAAAATATGAATTCTGTAGATTTGTGACCATGATTTGTACGTCCCTTGAGAGACCATTGTCAGTTAATGGTGAGAGAAAACAGTGGCATGAATGGCCTGCCATAGTTAAGTCCAACTTAAAGTCGATCTTAGTCTTTGTGAAACACTCCCCTGCTTTATCGACCGCCTGTCTAGAAAGTCTACCTGTCTATAATGACCTGCTGTTACATTTCCCTTTAAGATAATTTCCTTTCGAGACCTGTACATAAAGACCGCCTCAGTTGCCTATAAAGACCACTTTTCTTGGTTTCCTTGAGCAGTCTTTGTATACATATTTCCCTGTATTTTATCAAATATAATTCATGTAATAGATTTCTAGTTAAAAAGGGTAACTATAAATATTCTCAGTCGGTTCCTTCGTCCCTTTTTGACACTTTTAGAGTGTTAGTTTCATTAAAGGTACTATGTCCCTTTTGAAGTCAACCTCAAATTCTGTAGAACTTTGCAGGAATTAATTATGAACATGTCATGTATGTCCTATCTGTGAAATTAGCAGTGTCCTAATATTCAAATTATGCAAGGAAACCCATATACTTGCTAGACTTCACTGTCAGACACTATTGAGTGACTGACTGGCTTTTTTTCTTCTTTGGTATTAACATACATAAAATGAGCTGTAAAGGGTACATGAGCATTTGCCTACATCAATAACCCACTTCTTGTGATGGACAAAATTAAACTGATTAAATCTTTGCGCAGCATAAAACGTATGACCATTCGGTACAATGGTCTGAAATTCAAGACTATTACTTATTGGCTCTATAGCTCCTAAGTCGATTTGACAACTAATAGTCGTTACTTTCCCACTTGAAGACATTTTCAAGCCCCACCTTTTTTAGGGAAGTTCTAAATTAGTTTCATCTTTCAAATGCCGTTGGAATTTAACCTTTTCATTTTTTGGCCTGCAAATGGGACAAAGTACCTTTAAACTAAAACTCCTGTCAAATTGAAATTGTTACATTGTAATATATAGAAGAGTGGCGAGAGTGGGCAAAATAGTTCAGTGGTAAAGACATTGTTTATTGAAATCATTACAGCTGTGTCTGCGAGGCAAAGTCTTTGTGTACGTCGATGGCCAGAACAAGACCTTCAACAACTGGATGGCGTTCGTAGAGAGCGCTAACAGCGAAGAGGAACAGAATCTAGAGGCGTTCCAATCCTATGGGGACATCTACTTCAGAACCACAAAGGTCGTTGAACCAGGAAGTGAGCTCAAGGTGTTCTACAGCGATGAGTATGCTAATCACGTCGGCTTCAAGAAGAAACTAGGCGACCTGGTCTATAATAAAGGTATGAGACACTCATACCATATAATCTTTTTTTTTTTTTTTTAAACGTTACTTTATTGTTCAAGCTTGCACAACAAAGGAGAAGATACTATAGCCCAGGTGAAAACCAATATACTGGAAAATGCAGGGCATTATAAGTTTATATAATGTTATACAACAACAACAACAAAAATTAACTAATTTTACAACATTAGTGAGGACTGAAGAGTTATGGATATTCCTAGCTATTGATGAATATAAGAGGAGCTAAATATTGGAAATTCATTTGATATATCAACTTACAGCATACATAATGAGTATTGTAAGAGTGTCATATAACACATTATATGATCTTACTAATGGAGGCTTCTGAAATTTTCAGATGGAACCATCAGAGTTTAAAAGCATTTCAGAGAAAATTTCAAGAAAAAGTATGAATTTGGCAGCTGATAAAAACTAGGCAATTATTGCCATGGACCACAGTCAGTCAGTTACCCGCGAGGCTGAGAAGGGGTTTTCCCCTCTCACAGATCTTTTAAATGTAACATTAGGTGTCGTCCCCATGGTTAGCCTTGCCATCTTAACAGAGGATATCTCTTGCCAGTAATACAAAGAGCATAAATACACAAGCATATTGTTCATGCTTTTGCTTTTCTCATTGACGTTTCAGATTCGAAGAACTTTCCCTGCAGTTCATGCTATCGTTCCAACGCTTCAGCCAAGCGAATGTTGCGTCACATGAGAATCAATCACGACCCTGATAGGATTGGTGCGATGCGACCAGTCATTACCTGGGAGCCCTGCGCTTCAACAGAAAATGCAGAGAACGAAGATCCTGAGGTCACCTCAACTGCAAATACAGTAGATGAACGCTTTATCTGTACAATCTGCGGGAAGAACTTCCCGACGAGCAGAAGGCTCGCTGCCCATGAATCCACCCACTCCGTCAGCGCTGACCAGACATGTCCAATGTGTGGTGAGACACATACAAGCTCAAGAAGTCTGGCAAAGCACATGAGGACGCATAAGCCAAAGCCCTTTGAATGCCAGTCTTGTGGAAGCTCGTTTGCGTCGCAGAACCATCTGACCCGCCACAAGAAACTCTCGCACACTTTCAACCATAGCTGCAGGGTGTGTGGCATACAGTTCATCAAGAAGCGCGAGTGCAACAAACACGAGAAGACGCATCCAGAGTGGACAGCATTTAAACCACTCCGCAAGAAAGCGAGGAAGACAAGGAGAAGGACTAAAAAGGTTGTTCAAAATGAGGACAAAGAAGAAGAAGAAGTGCAAGAAGAAGAGGAGGAGGAGCCGGAACCTGAGGAAGAGATCGAGGAGAATAATCCAAATTTGCCAAAGGACATGCTTGGAAAAAGAATCAATTACTATGACAAGCCACGACCTTACAAATGTCGCTTTTGCCAGAAGAGATATCTGTCCAGGAACAAGAAACTTGCTCATGAAGCTGAAGCGCATACGAAAGAATGCCAGTTTAAATGTAAGCACTGCTCCGCTGTATTCGCAACAGAGTTCAGGTACGTGGAACACTCCAAGCGCCACGTGCAGAATCGGCCGTTCCAATGCCAGTTCTGTCCGAACTCCTTCGCGTCAGAAAACGCACTGAAGAATCACATGGGTGAGCATACCGGTCTGAAGCCAGTCAAGTGTGAGGTCTGTGGGAAGGGCTTCAGAACGCGCCACATCATGAACGCTCACAAGCGACGCATGCATAAGGTCAGGCAGATGCGCTTCACCTGTTCCTTCTGCAACAAACCCTTCGCCGACAAGGGCAATCTTGTCAAACACGAGCGCCGCCACAAAGGGATCCGACCGTACGTCTGCTTGACCTGCGGCAGGGGCTTTGCCACCAACTACAGCTTGACGCAACATTCATACACGCACACCAAAGAGAAGAAATTTGGTTGTCCACAGTGTGATAAACGCTTCACCCTCAATGAGCATTTGACAAACCACATCTATAAGGTACACACTGTGAGTCAGAAAGAACAGCCACCGCAGAGTATTCACTCCTTGACCATTGGTCAACGGAATCCCATTCCTCCTCCTCAACCAAACCAGCATCCAACTCTACCCTCCTCAACTCAACACTATCAGATGCCACAGGTACAATGAAATACAGGGTCTTAGTGACCACCAAACAATAAAAAACAACTGTAGTACAGCCACCTATCTTGCCCTTAATAAGATAATCTTGAGTTGCGATACATGTAGGCTACTAGTAGTGTAACATGTAAAGCATGTCGAAAGGGTGAATACATGTTGAAATAAACATGGGCAAAGACAATGGATGTTTGCGCCAAGCCCTTGCAAAATACTTGGGTAAGGACAAAATAGGTTTGTCTCTGTGTGTTTAATGTGCAACTTAATACATAAAACATAAGCGTATAATGGTCAAAATTGAAATACATGTACTAAGCTTCATACAATTAATAATAATAATGAATGGCTTTTCTTTGTTGGAACACAAGGATATATCACGTTCACTTTGAGGATATTTCACTTGTCGTGCTGACTCATGAAATATGCTCCCCAGCTCGTGGGATATATGCATGTATTCCATTACAGGTCATTAAATGTATGGGGTCTAGTATGGGGTCTATGTGATATTGTGAGAATTATGTGTAGGATAATCTTTGTGTTTACCACTGCCCTTAGTGAATAGACATCAGTTTTATATAATAGATTCGTCGCCAATCAGACAAACCTTTTCACTAATGGAATTAATTTATTATAATTGTTTTGGTTCTTGAAATCAATGAGAAGAAAAGAATAACTAGCCATTTAAGAGTTAGAGACAGCATAATGCCATGTGAAATTATAGATATCCTTGTACATATTTTTAATGTTGTACATAGAAATAGGTGGATGTCTGAATTGTGTATGAAGTCATACAATGCTGTTTGTGGAATGTGTATGTACGGTGGTAGGTTGTAGATAAACATATGTACAACGTAGTGCTATTAAAAATACATGTGTGTAGGTTGTAGGTTGTCTATAGAGTATAGACGCTAGAGGGCACTGTACTGTATGTGCATATTAGCATTTGAATCCAGTTTTTCTGTGAATAATGGGTATATAGCAACATTGGTATTTAGTATGAATGATATTATTGCAATTATTACAATTACAATATTGTATTTATGAACATAGGATTACCTCCAGGTACATTATTCATGCTTCGCCGTATTGTTTTAGTAAACCAGTGACATCAATTCCATATTTTGTGTCAGCTGTGTTGTATGTACCTTAGGGCATTATGTCTATACCTGCAGAAAGTAGGCTACACAATTGTAAAACATTTGCTCTGGTCACAATTTTGTTTCACTCTCATTTACTAACCATAGTTAGTCAAATTCCCCCCACTGCAGCCCTGAATCAATCAAACAGTGGCATGTCAAGAATTTAATTTTACTTTGATTCTCTATGAAGTTGCCATACTTATGATAATCATGTGAAGTAAAAAAAAGGAAATACAAGCTCTGCTATAGCATACATGTAGCCTTAATGCCTTAGTCACATCTTTGCGTATTTGGCTTACGTATTGCTGCGTATTTATGGCAAGTAGTTTTAACATTTATTCCAATTTCTTGATATCAAGAAATTATTTTCTGTTATAAGGAATGGTAATTCTTGATATCAAGAATGAGGAATAAATGTCAAAATGGCTTGCCATAAATACGCAACAATAGGCAAGCACGCAAAGGTGTGACCGAGGCATAATGTTGACTCCATTTTAGAAGCTGTGAGAACAATATGTTTATGAGAGAGAAAGCAATCATGAAAGGTGCCTATCAATAAAAATTTGATGGGTCTCGAAAACTCTCGATAAATATATACATAATAGATGCTCTAGATTATTGGCCAGTATTATTTTGTAGTATCATGTTCAGTTTAGCCCAGTTTCAATCACAAACTAAATTTAATTAAGAGAGCTTGGCCAACCCGACTCGAGTTGGGCACAATATGGCGAGGCTGCTTTGTTAAGCAAGCACAAAATAAAAGAATATACACCAACTGAAACAAAGTTGGCCAAACTCTGTACATTATGTTGGTAATCATGGTACAGACATGTAACAAATACAATTTTGTGTGCTTTTTTTCCTCAATATTGATGTTGATTGTCTTAGCATTGTCAATAAACAAATGCAGACTAGAAAATCATGTTTTTCTTTTGTGTATTTTGTAGTTCTCTCTCTCTCTCTCCCTCTTTATCTCGCTCTTTCTCTCACTGCTCATTTTCACTGTTCCTCTTGAAAATTCATCTTGAGATGTTATAGTGGCTGACAATATGTTTATTACAGAACATAAAAAAACACTGGTATTCAAAAAATTGCTCTTGATGTAAATATATGAGTTGCGCTTTTCAGTAAATGTTGCACAAAACATATTCCTTATACATGTATTTTACTTTTTTGTGATAGATGGTAAAAACGAACATCTACACCCAATCATACAACATGCATGATAAAACACATCAGACATAATCATAATTCAGGCATTAGAGAGAGAGAGAGAAAGAGAAGAAAAATGATCACAATGACAGTATGAGGTAATGACATTTTCATTCATTTCAATATTTTTCTTCACATTATTTCATTGTATGACAATTATTTCAAATGGTATATTTAGAAAATAAACAGAGATATCATTTATACCATTGAGAGTATAGTGACAACACACAGAGTATAAAATGGTCTGCATGTCTCCGAGACAAAATATTATTACAGGATATTACAGAGTCACGTGTTCAATTTTTCATTGCTATCTACACTGTAGATATTAGATACAAATACTGCTATAGCTACCTTCAAACTTGTGGAACCAATTTTGAACGTCATGATGCATACATAAATTAAGCTTTCAATATTGTACATACAAATTCCATAATTCTTGTATTAGGAGAATAGGAACATGTACAGCTTCATAATACTATGGATGTCCACATTTTTAGAAAGGCAGTAAAAATAGGCCTACTTTGGATAAATATATTTGAAAAACTGGCAAGATATGCAATTTAATCATGTTACAAAGATGAAACATTGATTCAAGCGGTGAGTCATGCATCCTTAAAACCCTGAGCATTTTTATGATATACTTGTATCAATATTCTCTACTTGGTACAAACCGATGCATTCATAATGATATCGATCACACCTTTCATTCCAACCCGAAGAGAGGGAGTGGTAAAAAAATAAGACATACACATTTAGGAAATGCTTACTTTCTCAAAATAACAGAGAAAGCGATAAAAATGCTGGTATTAGTAACAAAGGTGTTATATAACAACCCTGCTCCTGTATTGAGTTGGTTACATTCATTGCTTTGTACTTTCACATAGACTAGCATCTCCTTGTACTCTATGCTTGAACATGTGATAGGTGTAATGCTGGTTCAAAGAGAAGGTTTTACCACAGACCTCACAAGAAAAGGCCTTCTCGACAGTATGCAATGCTTGCTTGTGAGCTGTGAGAGCGCAATTTCCCGTGAACGCTTTCCCGCATTCTAGGCAAACGTAAGGCCTGTTGCCCTTGTGGCGTCTCTCGTGTTTGATAAGATTTCCTTTATCGGCGAACCCTTTGTCGCAGACTGAGCAGAAAAAACGTTTCGGTCGTTCCTGATGCATGCGTCTCCGGTGAGCATAAACTGCTTTCTTAATTCTGAATCCTTTGCCACAGACTTCACACTTGAATGGTTTCAGTCCGGTATGTTCTCCTTGATGGTTGCTTAGGGCGCTCTCCGATGCGAAGCTTCTGGGACAGAGTGTGCAGCGATACATGCGGTGCTGCTCATGGCATTTCACATGGTCCATCATCCTTGCCTCACTGGTGAAGATCTTAGGACAATGGGTGCACTTGAATGCTGCTTCTCCTGTATGACACTCCTTCTCATGTTCATTTACCTTTTTACGTAAGACATACCTCTTGGGACAGAAGCGGCACTTGAAGGGTCGTTGCTGTAAGTAGTAATTGGTGCTTTTACCAAGCATGTCTTTGGGCTCAGAGGGCGATGGTTCAGAGGGCTGGTGGATCTTTGGAGGTGATGCCGGAGTCTTTGACAGTGATTCATGCATCTTCGCAGCAGGCTTTGAAGATTTGAAAGCTTGGTGTGTCTGCTCATGCTTCATACATTCACGCTTTTTAAGAAACCGTTCCGAACAGAACCTGCATTGATGCCCATGGACTTCCCTCTCATGTTTATTGAGGGCAGTCTTTGTTTTGCACTTTTGGTTGCATTTCTTACACCTGTAGAACTTGGGTTCATGTTTTTTCATGTGAATGGCAAGGGTCTGTGCATTCGCTTGTCCTTCTGCACACACAGGACAAGCATGTTCTTGGCTGTTTTCGTGGAACAACTCATGTGCCTTCAGCCTACCGCAGGAAGGAAAGATCTTCCCACAGGTTCCACACTTGAAAACCAACTCTTTCTTGTCGTCACTGTCATTCATGTCACTGTCTGGTTTCTCTTTCCTGACATGCTGTTTAGAGGTCAACTCAGTTTCTGCCGGTTTCTTCTTTTTCTTCTTGTATGTCAGGACAGGGATCATCTCATCTGGTATACGGCTGGTGTGTTCATATCTGATGTGTCTCAGGATTAGTTTGGGAGATGTGAACAGACCCTCACACTGGCTGCAATGGAACTTCTGTGCATCTGAAATACATTGAGAGAAAATATTTTCCATTCAATTTGTTAGGAATTCTTTGAAATACTCCTCCAAATCTAAACAGGCCCATGAATGGAGTGTTCCCCAAGGCTAGGTTCTAGGTACACTTCTATTTCTATCGAATATCACAAAAGCTGCTGCACCTTTTTCTACGTCAAAGAACGTATTGAACAAAAAAACATGTCAAATGGTATAATAACTGCTATCAATGTAGCTCAAAATTTGAGTCAGTGACAATTATCTCTAAGTTTTAGTTTATCAAGGATAATGATTAGGGTTTTAAAAGGATATTTAGGACATGTTTAGGTGTAGTCTGGGGGTACGGTTGAAGTCATGAATTCGAGCACCTAATCAGACAGGAATCAAGAAATCAGGCATTTTAAGTCAACCAAGATGAGTCTGAAATGTGGCAGTACATACCTTGGTCAAATTTGAGATTCTCGAGTCTTGTATGAATTTTAACAAACTTTCCGTATACCTCGCTGTAAAACACTTTTAGTTCACTTCCTGGTTCAATGACCTTTGTGCTTCGGAAGTAGATATTGCCGTAATACTGATATGCTTCCATGTTCTGTTCCTCTTCACTCCTTGCACATCTCAGATGAGACATCCAGTTTTTACGTCCGTCAATGTAGAAGAAAATTCCGCCTGGATTACAGATCTGTGATCAGAAAAAAACATAACAAATTACTAATCTGGTTATCTCTTTAAAATATAAGACATTGCAGGGAAGATGATGTATAGGTTTTGTTGTTTATTGAATAAAACTCTGGATGGTGGTGGATGTGAGTGCTATAGAAACTTCTGATTCATACTATTATTATCACTATTACTACCTACCTCCCATGATGTGTCCTTGGACCATCCCTGTTCCTCATCAAGTAGTGTTCCTGTGTAGGGTCCAAACTCCACCCCTTTCTCCATTGTATCCTTGGCAACCACTCCCTCCACCTTGTCCTCCGAAGCCACCTTGAAGATGAGGCCCTTTGGAAGTTCTTGACTCGAGGATATGATTGTATTCTTTTTGAGATTGAGAGCCACGAGAAGCTGGGCCGAATCCGAAGTTGAGGAGTTTGTGGCTGGAGAACTTTGTTCTTTACATAGCGATTTCTTACAAGGAGGTGGTGCAGTTGTCTCGCCTGATTGAAAGTGAGGAATATATCATGATTAGATTAGACCCTCTCAGCTAAAAAAACATTTATAAATGAAGGTCCAAAGTTTTGGAATTCATTAAGTGGTGAAATAAAAAATGCTCCATCGATTAATACTTTTAAGAAAAAATTGAAATTGTTTTTATTAAAATCATATACACCTCATTGAATTATATGCCGTTGTTGCTTTTGCTTAATACAAGATCATTCCCCGCTCACTGACTCAAGATGCAATTTGATATATTATATTGTTCCTTCTCATGCTTATTTCCTTTCTAACGTGCATTTCTCTTTCCTTATCTTCTTCTTAACCCCACATGCAGCTCATCTTTTAGTATTATTTCCTGCACCCTCGATCTCTCACTTCTTTTTGTAATTGTCTACTCTTTGTATTTTGACCGTGTTCTTCTATCTTTGTCGTGTATAGTATTGTCTTGTCCCTTTCTCGTCTCTGTTGGCATTCCCCCTTTTTTCCCCCCCTATTTCATAGTTGTTTTTTTTGTAGTTACAGATTAGTTAATTTAATTATTCATTATTCCTAAGTATCATTTGAGGTGTTCACACTTGTACAAGCATTGCTTTTTAGTGGACCCCTCTGTTTCCAACATGTATTTCTTAAATTTGTTTTAAATGCTTATAATTGATTTGTAATGTTTTGTTGGAAACATGAATAAATTTGAAATTTGAATTTGAAATTGAAATTTGAAATTTGATGCTGCTTGTAAGTATCGGCTTGCATGGTGATATACCTCGCGTTATATACCAAGGACTATAGTTCTCCTTAGAACTATAAGCTAAGAAAGATAACCAACACTCTTTTTCAAGACTACACCAACAGTCCTTTTTCAGGACTACACACCCTCAAGAAAGATTACAGAGAGTCCTTTTCAGGACTCCTCAATTTCCTCTCTCTCACACCCGCAAGCCTACTGTATATATCATGATTAATAAAAATCAAAATTTATTGGCACTTTACTGTATGTTTGAGGTCTATGCTTGTATCATAATATCTGTAACTCTGTGCTAGGGTATAAGATTTAATGCATTAATGGCTTCAAACAGACAATATATCAAAACTACCAGCTCTGAATATAAGTTTTATCATGAAAAGACAAATCAAATAAATCTACTCTCATTAAAGATAAAGATAAACTGTTATTTGTGTGTAGACTAGTCGATGCATATGCATATACGGTACATCATAAATCTGTGAGAAACAAATCAATGAACGTTTCAGGGAAATCTAACAAAGGTTAAGAAAATTATAAAAAGTTGTATAATTGGCAACTCAGTGATATCCCTTGTGACTTGTGAGCAAAAAGTACAATCCGTTATTTAAGTGTTATCCATATGTTACAAGTAAGAACTACAGAAGGACATTGCAGTTTTTCACAATCTCTAGAGCAACTAATTCCCACCTTGAGGCTGGGATGCATTGCTCGCTGTGACCGGTTCATGAGTTGTGATAGGTGGGGCAAAATCTGCGGACAGACTCGGAGCTGTAGATTTGACCCCGTGACCTCTGGTAGTGAAGGGTGATTGCTGACGAGTTTGCTGCACAAGACTTGGGCTTGGAAGCATTGGTGTAGATTCTATTTCAAGAATAAATCAGAAGCAAAATATGGGTGAAGACAAATTTGAATACTGCTAACAGTGCTACTGCTAAGTAAAACAAGCGTTGTTTTTCTTTTCTCTGCTTGCTCGCTTTTAAATTCTATTATCTTTCCATGCTTAAATATAATACATAAGCAGGTGGAATTCCCTTTCGATTTTCCCCTATTCTTGGTGGGTGGGAGGATGGTTCACAAATGTGTAAGTGAATACAAACTACCGGTAATAAATCATCTTTTTAATAGCAATCAATATTTTGATAAAGCATCAACAAGAGAACATTGAATCCCATAGCAAATAAAAATAACAACTTCCTTAATAATGGTAAAAATCCAGACTGAAATATTAAGTCATTAGGTTGCAATATAAGCAGCATCTAAATCTCTATCAAAATTAAAGCAATTCTTGCATCAAGACAATTGACAGCTAGCAATGTGGATTTCAAATTTAAAGTCATTACCGTGAAATACAGATCGCAGTATGGACGCCCCAGGGTGCTGTGCAGGGAGTGGTCTCAAAGGCTGATCCACTAAGAACTCGGGCTGATGCTGTGAGGCTGTGTGGTATGGTAGGTCCATGGGGTAGGGTGCAACATGTTGCTGGTGTGGTGGTGGTTGTTGCGAAGGTTGTTGATGTTGTCTGTTTTCCTGTTGATCTCTTTCAGTGCAGTAGAAACCAGGCGGGTAATTACCTTCCATGGCTCATATCGAATGCTCATATCCTATGGTGGGATTTTAAAGAGATTTTTTAAAAAAACTAAAAAAAACAGAAAAACCATTAGACTGGCAAAAATTACTGGTGGTTAACTAGTATTATATTCCACATACTAAGAATCTTGCTCTGCGATTGGTCAAAAGTAAATCACGTGATGAAAGATAGTTCGCCCATTATTGATGGGAGAAGCAAAAAGTTTGTTACACTGTGTAGATAGTACTACTATCTACACAGTGCAACGCACTTTCACTGAAGATAGAGGTACTATCTACAAAGGGCAACGCACTTTCACTGAAGATTATCCAAAAGCGCACTAAAACAGGCGCAATTAAGCGCACATTACCAATGAGCGCAATTAAAACAAACACATGCGCGCACCGTACCCTCAATCAAGGGGTTGGGTTAAACTGTTTAACTTTTTTGGTGTGAATTTGGGCATGGTGTCTTTTATGTAGATGCATACATGTCCTTTTCTTTTTGTAGTTAAATTGTTTTAGATGTGGAATATAAAGCAAATAATCACCTTTTGGTTTCAGGCGATGGCAAACTATCACTTCCTCGTCGATCAGAATGTATACGCTATCTTTCCTCAGCTTCGCTTCGGAAAGATAGCTACATCCAGATCGCCTCGGAAGTGATAGTTTGTCCCATCACCTTCACCAACGGTATTTATTTGCTTCATAAATTCCCTCATGAAGCTCTCAACGATGTATAAATCTCTACATGAACAAACTTGTATTACAGGTTACAGCACAAATTCAAGCACAATAAAAAACAATTTATTCTTGGGTAATGAAACAAAACAGGATCCTACACAAATGCACCTGAAAACGAATCTTACATGCCAGACAGCTTAAAAAGTAAATTAAATGAAATATATGCATGTTGTTCTCCCAACTGTACTTATTTTAGCCTAACTGATAATGTGCATTTGTACAAAAACTATAAACTTGACAAATTTGGCCATTACATAAGACTCAAATTCTAACAAAAGAAACATGATTATTTAATACATTTTTGTGTGCAAGACTCTTCTACATTACATGACTGGGTTTATCACTAAGATTTTAAAATAATTACTATAGGCCTCTTAAAAATTGTCCCCAAAATCAAAAGTTTTCCACTTTTAACATTATTCCAGTTATCCTAGACCTAATCATTTTCTTTTATTCATAACTATCTCTTCTAATCAGTTATCATGTTGTCTTCTCGATCTAAGCCTCGATCTTATTAAAGATTAGGCCATATAACAAAAGTAATGTGTTTCTTGTCCGGACTTTTAAAAAAAAGGAGGAGGCAGCTAGGCATTTCTATTTACTATTTTGCAATTTTTTGCAATTTTTTGCAAGATGCATGGCTGGCATGCTAATATAGCAGGAGGGTGTTTCACAAAGATCCTAAGTCCAACTTAACTCTAAGTTTAAGTAAGTTGGACTTAAACATTATGGAGAGCCATTTGCAGCCTTAAAATAAAAATGTATTCAAAAGTGAATATTCAAGTATTTTATACTTTTTATGAATTCCACATCAAGAACATGAAATCTCCAAAATGTTAAGCCTTTTAAAATCACTTTTACAAAATATTTTCAAAAATGCTGTACGGCTTAATTTCCATAATTTCCAACTTAGAGATAATTTCTACTTAGAATCTTTGTGAAACACCTCCCTGGTGAAGTCTAGATCTATAGATCTAGTCTATATTTATTCACAGATATTGTGCTATTTGAGTATACTGATGCAATGTATGACAAAACAAATGAATTGTGTCACTTTAGAAGCTATTTAAACAAAATGTGTATCACAGGCTTTTGTTCTTTTTTTGTTGGGGGGGGGGGGGGGGGGGGGCTTCTTTAAGTTCTTCTGAATTGTCAATAGTTTTAAAAAGAGGAGGTGGCGGCCAAAAAGGACGCTGACGGGGACGAGAAACACATAATTTTTGTTATTTGGCCTAACAAAATTAATTAAAAACGTACAGTAAAAAGAAACCAAGCGACAATACAAAAACAGCTGGGCATCATTACAAGAAACTGCCAAAAGTAAAAGTTTGCCAAATTCCTATTTAAATGCGTACATGCAAACCTACACATACTGTACACGTTTCAATGAGATGTCTATGAACTTGGACTTAGACCTAAATCTACGACGGTTTCACAAGGGGCCTTTTTACACTAATCGCGCACTATTAATTGATAAGTATAAATCGCTTTGAGTTCTAGATCTAGACTACCGGGTAGTTTTAAATAAAATACGAAATTGGCAATGTGGAAACAGCTATATTTTAGTACACCTTGTGCACTAGCGTTTCCAGCAGAACCAAATACACAAACTCTTAATGTGAGAGGTCAGCATTTATCTTTTGTAAATTTGTGAACTCCGAAGCGCGAAGGTAGTTTGCAAGGATCATTCATGATATTCCTCATAAAATGGTCGACATTGTGACTGTCATGAATGATTTATGAATGAGGGAATTGCAATTGGCGATATTGCAAAAAACGTGTTTTATTTTTAACTTTTTGTTAACATCACTCTTCACACAGGGGTATGGGTGCCAATTAAGGCCAATCAATATCATATCATCATCTAGCCCTCAGGCTAGGACAATCCGACATATCAGAGACTCAGACTAGACTGGTCTCCCGCATCTCGGGCTCACTCACACTCGCCCAATAGTCTACAGCAACAGCCTCGCGCGGCGCCGCCCCGTGCAGGCGACAAAGGTCCCACTGCACTGCACTCGCTCAGTCATACTGCACTAACTGGCACTACGTCTACGACGCAGTTTTCGAGATAAAGAGCAAATTAAGCAAAACATGAAATTGAAATAAAATAGGAAGATTAGGTACAACATACCAAGTCAAACTTATCACCAGTGCCCCTATCGTTTTGTCGTGATTTGAAGTTAAAAATTGACAATTCTGCACATTTCTAAAACTAGAGTATCTTGCATGATACAAAACAAAAGGGAAATTGGTTAGTTAGTTTGACGACAGATATGAGCAAGGGAGAAGATCGAGCCCCGAACGGTTTCTGTAGGAAAATTACTGGTTTCCCCATCTCTTACAATTTATTTACTTGGTTTCCTTTCATATTTTTGATTCAGCATTTGCTTATTTATTAACATATTCCCGGGTATATTTCAAATATTGTAAATAGATCCTAAGGCTCGACCATGAAAATCTCAGAATATACAGTTCTGATATATAATTTCCAAATGGGAATAGCAAATCGGTCAATTGTAGTCAAGATACTTTGTTTTAAAGCTAAAGTAAATTCAGTCTTGAGAGGGCGCTATAGAACGTAAAGAGTTTCTTTTATACAATTTCATCACTTTAGACTCGATTTCAACCGCGGACAACGATCCTTGCACATTGTAAAATCGTATATGCTTCCAATGTTAATTTGAACCAAATTCTTGACCCCATACCAAAACTTGGTATTCCATTCTCTCTCTCTCTCTCTCTCTCTCTCTCTCTCTCTCTCTCCGTCCCCCCTCCACTCATTCTCACTTTACCCTCCCCAAAGGTCATATTGAAATGATCATGTTTATAATGACTAAAAAATATTTTCACATAATCAAACAAAACCTCCTGTAGAATAGAAAACTTATAAGAACAACAAATTTCATTTAGAAAGCAGAGAAATAAGCAAAGAAACATTTTGAAATTGATTTTGTCATCCAGATATGTGGATAATAGCTAGGTTGTCTCATGGTGTGAAAATGTGAGTGAATTGTGTTTTTCAGTAAATGTTGCAGAAGAGAGTTTCAAAGTAATTTACTTTTTTATGATAGAGGGTAAAACAAACATCTACACCCACATGACCCATTCATACAACATGCATCAAACACATCAGACATTACAAGACTCTAAAGTCAGGCATTAGAGGGAGAGAGGGAGAGAAAGAGAAAAATAATCATAGTGACAGCATGATACATTTTTGTTCATTTTTAAATTTTTTCTTCAAATTATTTCATTGTATGACAAATAATTGAAATGATATATTTAGAAAATAAATAGAGAGATCATTTGTACCATTGAGAGTTGTTGCAATGGTCTACATGTACATGTCTCCGAGACAAAAGATTCAAAATGATAACAAAATATTATTACAGGGTATGAAATGATTTCTGTATTGGAAGAAAAGTAGAAGGTACCAGACTGAGAGGGAAATCAAGAACGAACTGGGAGGAGAACATATGGAGTGGAATGACACTGCAAGAGTGCACTCAGGTAGCAGAAATTGGAGATGTTTCGAGAAATGTTGCAATCAACTTCCACGCTGGGAAAAGATACCTTGATACAAAAAGAATCTGGGACAGGGATGAGAATTGATAGATAACTTTATATGTTCAGGTGAGTGATCATTGCATATTTTGCTGCTGTAAGCTGCTACCATTTACCTGGACATTATGTCTGACCATATGTAATGTATATTTGAAATTCAAGGCAAATGTTTTCCCGCATATTTCACATGAAAATGGTCTTTCCTTGGTATGCAATGCTCGAATGTGAGCTGTGAGAGACGTATTTGAGGTGAAGAGCTTTCCACACTCCCTACAACTGTATCGTCTAATGCCCTTGTGCCGCTGCTCATGTTTGTTGAAATCGCCCTTTTCTGCAAACCCAAAATTGCAGAAGGAGCAGAAGAAACGCTTTGGACGTTCCTGATGAACACGACGCCTATGCGCAAGGGAATGCTTCCTAGTTCTGAATCCTTTGCCACAGACATCACATTTGACTGGCTTCAGTCCGGTATGTTCTCCTTGGTGACTGTTGAGGGCGCTCTCCGACGCAAAGCTGCTTGGACAGAGTGTGCAGCGGTATATGCGAGTCTGCTCGTGAAACAAGAGGTGAGTTTTAAGACGGCTTTCGCTGGTATAGACCTTTGGGCAATGACTGCATTTGAAGGTTCCTTCTCCGGTATGGTTCTCTTTCTCATGGGTTCTGACAGTGTTATGGTCACTATATCTCTTTGGACAATAGCGGCACTTGAACCGTCGGTTGTAGTAATTGGCACGTTTACCAAGCATGTCTTTCGGCTCATCAGGAGAGAGTTCTGCTACAAGATACTCTACAGCGGCATGCGGTGGTATGAAAGCTTGGTGCGTCTGTTCATGCATCTTACAGTCCTTCATTTTAGAAAACCGTTCCGAACAAAGCCGGCAAGGGTATCCATGGACCTGATGTTGATGCTTACGAAGTGCTGCTTTGGATTTGTACCGTCCATTGCATTCATTGCACTTGTGAGGCCTGGCTTCGTTTGCTGATTTATGCAGGTTCATGTGTTTTGCCCACGTCTGAGCATTCTTCTGTCTCTTTCCACATACGGGACAAGTGTGGTCTGGGCTGTAATCATGGAATATCTCATGAGCCTTCAGTCTGCCGGAGGATAAGAAGACTTTCCCACAGGTCGCACACTTTAAATCAGACTCTTCCTGCTCTCTAGCTTTTGTCTTGGTCTTAAACAGATGTTTGGAGCTGACCTTAAGCCTGACATGTTTTTTCTCTCTTTTCTTTGGTGTCACCAAGGAAAGCTTGTCATGAGGTTTACCATCGGTGTGTTCCAATCGGATGTGTCTCAAGAGCGGTTTGGGTGAAGAGAACAGGTCCTCGCACAGGCTACACTCGAACTTTTGTGTGTCTGAAACATTGAAAGAAAATTGAAATTCATACTATAGATTTAATCTGATAAATACACTTAGCCAAAAATCTCTCCTTTTCTCTCCCCTCCAGTTTGCCTGAAACTAAAGTGCATCTGAAACATTGAAAGAAAATTAAAATGCATTTTCAATGACTTCTTTTCAATGCCTATTCATATGTATGTGAAGTCCCTCAAGGCCAGGTCATAGGTCCTATTTTGTTTTTAAACAACATACATGCATACTGGTTATTTCTTGTTGTGTGAAACATAAAAGGTAACCACTATAGATGTAATCTGATAAATACACTTAGCCAGAAATCTCTCCTTTTCTCTCACCTCCAGTTTGTCTGAAACTAATATTCAAATATCTAGATTACTTGACTAGTTTTCTGCCAAGTAGAACATGAATAACAATTTTTAATCTAACTGAGATTGTATCTAATAACATGGTAGATTGTGGCACTACATACCGTGGTTAAACCCAAGTTCATTTAATCCAGTCTTGCCTCCAACATGCTTCATGTAGTCCTCGCTGTAGAACACTCTCAGTTCACTTCCTGGTTCAATAACCTTTGTGCTTCGGAAGTAGACTTCACCGTAGTACTGATAGGCTTCCATGTTCTGTTCCTCCTCCCTCTGCGCACATCTTACATGAGACATCCACGTCTTACGTCCATCAATGTAGTGATACACTCTACCGGAGACACAGATCTGAAAGCAAACATAGTGGGACAATTCGGTCACAGTAGGTTTTTTTTTAAATCAATGTTACAGGGTACTTTCTGGCACATATGTCATCCAAGTTAGGACGAGAGTTCTTCTTCTTCTTCTTCTTCCAGTGTAAGTGCTGCTTCAAGGTGATGTAGTTAAACGCACTGATTGTGTGTGTAAATGTGGAGACTTTCACATATCCTGTTATTCCACATTTTAACTTTTTGTTCTTGTTGTGAAGGTGCATATATACATGTGTAAGTAATCGTTACAGTTACAGTACACTTTAAAACTAACTGACAATAATCCACCTTCCTACAGGAAATGTTTTACTTCTGTCATGCACAGTGCTACAGAAAAAGATGGAGAGTGGGTAGGTGCCAATTAAAGGGGCTGTAGCATGATGAGACTACGTGTCTTTCCCGTGGCCTGACTCGGGGCTAATCCGAGTATAATACGACTACAGTCAAAACGACTGCAGTAGGCCTACGTATTCATGTGCGTGCAACATACGCTAAACCGGAGTGTGAGGAGAACTTCGGTCTGTTTTGCGAATGTTAGTGCGCGCTGACCCAGTTAATCAAGTCCATTCATTTACTTGCACGTTGTCCTAAAGAAGTCGTAGATGGCGTTAACCAGTATTTGCCATGCTACAGCCCCTTTAAAGCATAAATTCTCCATCAAATATTGCAACACATACCTCCCAGGTTGTCTCCTTAGACGATCCCTGCTCCTCATCCAGCAGCGTTCCTGTGTATGGTCCAAACTCCACCCCCTTCTCAAGTGTATCCTTGGCAACCACTCCTTCG
The DNA here is from genome assembly GCA_035222895.1 of Strongylocentrotus droebachiensis. Classification (NCBI taxonomy): domain Eukaryota; kingdom Metazoa; phylum Echinodermata; class Echinoidea; order Camarodonta; family Strongylocentrotidae; genus Strongylocentrotus; species Strongylocentrotus droebachiensis. The sequence goes on from JAVYIG010013269.1 coordinate 43,471, forward strand.
ACCTTGTCCTGCGAATCAACTCGTAATGAGAGAGACAATGGAAGATCCATGATGGAGATTGTCTTTGAGAGATTGAGCGCTGCAAAAAGAGGAGGTTCGGCGGCAGAGACGTCTGGGGCCAGAGGACTTGCATTAGCTTGATGCGACGGCTGTGACGAAGGTAGACACTGCTCTCTATGGTCGGTGCTTTGTAATGAAGGAGCTGATTTAATAGATGACTGACCTAATCAAGTACAAAATCATGAGAACAGAATTGTGGATGTAAGCTGGAGTGTACAAAGAAAGTATAAAAATCTAGATGCTAGTAATAGAGAGTTATCCTTTTCTAATGACGGACAGAAATCTTTGAAGATTATTAAAACTCATTCATCAACTGAGGTTTGAGAAAAACCTGTCAGGACATCTTTCTAAGGTGCCTAAATGTTGTTGCTGTTGTTTAATTTAGGCAAGTCAGTCAGTTTATGACCATTATTGCCGAATACTATAAAGAATTTGTTTTGAATTCAAATTTACGTATATACACTCACATAAAATGCATGTATATATTTCTTCTTCTTCTTCCAACCCCCCCCCCCCCCCCCCCCCCCAAAAAAAAAAAAAAAAAAATTATATTCTTACCTTGTTGTGGTGTGGCATTCTTTACAGCAGATTTATGAGTTATGATGGGGGTGGCCTTGCTCTCTACATGGATGCCTGATTCATAGCTCGTGGTGGGCTGAATATTTCTCTCTACAACTGATTTATGAAGTGCTGGTGGCAAAATGTTGCTTGCAACAACAGATTCATGAGTTGCAATGGGCATGTAATTCCTCTCACCTTCGACTGCTCCATGAGTTGTGTTTATGGGCAGGGCTTTGTTTGCAGACAGAGTAAACGATTTGACCCCATGACCTCTCAGAGTTACTGGTGGCTGTGGATGAGCTTGGTGAATGATATTTGCGTTTGAAAGCCCAGGGCCAGAATCTTTAAGGAAAGAAGGTGTAAAAGAAATAAACATACTGAGTGATGAAATAGTGACAAAGGATTAAACCTGAAACAATATCACATAAACCACAATCAAGATTTTAAAAATATTCAATTTCTCAAATTTATATGACAGAGTAAATATATCTCTCCTGATATATCACAGGTAACAGATTTTGACATGTCCTCTTATGATTATGTAACTATTCTTTACTCAGAAAGCAAACACCATAATTTATGACTGAACCATGTAATTAGGTTGAATGTTTCCTACTGAAAGGGGCCCACAAAAGTCTTGTCAAACTGGACTGGGTATGCCTGAAATGTTCTCAAAGTCAAGCAACTGACCACAAAAACTTTTTGCTGAAGTTTGTAATTCATTTTCAAACCCTGTCCAGATAAAAAAAAAATTGAATACAAATTAGTAAAGACTATTAGAAATAAAGAAGCATTTTCAGTTTGTAAACAAACAATGCATCATTCATCTACTTCCCTTTGACTTTTCTTCCACTCGGTTCAACAATTGAACGGTTCCAAAATAGAGGCTTTATTGTCTGTTTGTAGGGTGGACTCAGATAATTTAACACAGAGTTGATGGCCGTCTGACTCTGAGCAGAAAATAGAGAACGCTTTCGCAAACGCAACGGAAGCAAAGACGATGGGGAGAATTACGGAAGCGATACAGCTCTTCTGTCATGTTTAGGGAACGAATACTATCATGGCCGCGTACAGTCATGAAAATCAACAAGACAGAGAAAATTGTGGTTCGCACATGGCAGATTGTTTTTTCGCTCGCATTACCGTCGTCTTTGCCCTCCGTCGTGTTGCAAAAGCGCCCTAATATTCGAATTCACAGCAGCATACTTACCATGATACACTGTGCTCGACATAGGAGGTATAGGGTGTGGTGCAGGGAATGCTCTGATTGACTGATCTAGTGGGGTGGGGTCAGGCTGGTGTTGTGAGGTGGTGTGGTATGGTATGTCCATGTGGTAGGGTGCAACATGTTGCTGGTGTTGCTGTTGTTGTGGAGGTTTTTGATGTTGTCTGTTTTCTTGATAATATCTTTCAGGGCAGTAGAAACCAGGCTGGAAAGTACCTTCCATGGCTCACAGAATGGCTGTTGTATCCTGTAAAAGAAAGAAAACATTAAAAAGCATCGTTTAGATGGAGATCAACAGATTTATTCTTAATGATTGAAGAAGGCAGTTGTACCAGAAACTTAGAACCTCAAGTTCTAACATACATGTACCCTTTATGCTTGGCCTAAATTCAGTCAAGCTCTGATGCAGATCAAGGGATGAATGGAGCTTTTCATTTTTGCATTGACTATGTGGACCCAGATTTGCTTCAACTAGAAACATGGCCGACTACTCATAACATGAGCAAGAAAACATTTTAGATTTCACTTAAAATAACCCAAAATCAATTTCATGTGATCTCGCTTGGTCTTTCTCTTTTCTGAACTCTCTATCCCAAAATATTGCTCTGCTTTTCTCCAACTCCAAGTGACCCATCCCATTCTCATCTTGACTCATCGCATCCATTATTCCCTCCCAATTTTACTTTTTCTCTGTCTTTCTCCTTGGCATACTCTTTTCTTGAAGTTTTTGTCCCATTATCAGTAGGGCCACCCTTACCGAAAACGCAGGCTTATTTAGCCTGCTTTGAACCTGCGTCTGGCCTGCATTCTTAAATACATGCTAATTATTCTATTGCATGTTAAATTTTAGCCTGTATTTTGCAAAAATCAGTCTTACATGTTTTAGCAGGTTAAATTTTAGCCTGCATTTTGCAAAATCAATCTTACATGTTTTAGCAGGTTAAATTTTAGCCTGTTATTAGCATGCATTTTGCAAAACACAGTCTTACAGTTTAAGCAGGCTAAATCTCAGCCTGCAGTTTAAAATTAGCATGCGTTTTGCAAAATACAGTTTTAGCAGGTTAAATCTTTAGCATGCCAGATGAGATGCAGTTTAATCTTTAGCATGTAAATTTCTATCATATTTTGTTAAACCTGCAATCTGAAGAAATGTCCTCTGAGCAGGTTTAGAACACAAATTTAACCTGTTATTGCTTTTTACATGTAGCCTGCAGGTTATTTTTCACATGCACGTTTAATGTTATATATCAGGGGTGATTCAAGAGTTTAAACAAAAATAGGTCATAGAAAGTCGAGCAAGCGAGGTTTCGAGCGCTTGGGGAGGCATCCCAAGACAAAAATCCAATTGAAACCAATTTAATTTTCATTTTTTCAGTTGGTTTTAATTGGTCTCAATGGGACTTTAATAGGACTTCAGTTGGTTTCAATTGGTCCAGATTGGCCCTATTGGACCAATTGGCCTAGGCCCCATTAGACTTTAATGGGAACTCAATTGTTTCAATTGGACCAATTGGCCCTATTTAATTTGGACTTCAATTGGTCCAATTCAGTTTCAATTTCAGTTTATTTTCATATTTCACATGTTTATTTCATTACATTTGGCATGTTACATTTTTTGAAATCATTTTTTTGGGGGGATGCATTTATACAAACGAACAGAATAATACATAAGACTAAGTTAAATAAAGGAAGAAATACGATGGAGCCTAAAGAGGAGAGCAATGCTTTTAGGTCATATAACATTGATATAGTCTTGTGTTTATTAAATATCGTAATTGGATTAAATTGTAACTTATATTAAGATATATTTGAAACCAATTGAAAAGCTTACAGTCTATGGGGCTGATTGGTCCAATTGAAGTCCCATTTAAGTCTAATGGGGCCAATTGGTCCAATTGAAACCAATTGAAATCACGATTAGAGTCAAATGGGGCCAATTGGTCCAATTGAAACAATTGAAATCACGATTAGAGTCAAATGGGGCCAATTGGTCCAATTGAAACCAATTGAAATCACGATTAGAGTCAAATGGGGCCAATTGGTCCAATTGAAACCAATAAGACCAATAGATCTACCAATAGGAACAATAGGACCAATATAAACCAATAAGACTAATTGAACCCAATAGGACCAATAGAAACCAATAGAAACCTTCATTTATGTTAGCCTGCCTTTTCGATTAGCATGCTAAAATTAACCTGCAATATGTATCTCATGAATATTCATTATTACTTTATACGTCTCACAGAAAAATACATTTATCATGATTAATTGTTAAGCAAATTATGACAATTAATGCACATATCAATTTTGTGATTGTATTTTCTTTGGAAATTATTGACCAATAGATTGTTTGTCTGATCACACTTACATTCATGTTTTAGCAATAGATATATTGATTATACGATTTACTAACCAATTAGAAATAGCATGTATGTTTTCTATATGGGTCATTCCATCGGGTTGGGTCATAAATTGTGACATGAAGGTTCAAAATTCAGAGTTGGTGAATAATTTGTTTATTGTTATATCCTGTTTCTAACACCAATCCTACAATAGATTCCATTGGAAATTGTGTGTATTCCTTTGCACACTTACATTTAAAATGAAAAAACAGACACAACAAAATACCAACGTTACAAGGACATCTTTTTTTACTTGCTCATTTATTTTCTGACCTGAAACTTTGTTACAGTCTGTACTCCACTTTTTTTTGGCGTGGAAAACATTAAGATGATGGGAGCAATAGTTTAGAATACTCAAAACTTGAACACAGCAACATTATATCAACTTATAAACATGAAACAAATGAGGAACTAGCAATTTTCAGATCATGTTTTTCTTCTAAGGGTTATCTTTTCTCTTGCATAGAAAATCTTGGCTGCATTCTAAGAATGTGCCAATTAATTGATGCATGAAACATATTAAATGAGATGATGACACAAATGAAAGGAAGCTGCAAGATTTATGGTCTATATTCACCTCAACACCTCGAAATACCAATGTTACATG